>MJUT01036083.1:275101-326079 GCA_002080005.1 Gigantidas platifrons | reverse complement strand
GTTATAGAGTTAGAGAAGAGTAATTCTCAAAATATGTACTTTTTCTATAAAAAAAACCATGATTTTACAAGAAAAAAACAATAGATTAATCTGAATTTCGAACTCGCTCTAAATAATAGTGTAATAATGCTTCCTACCAAAAATTACGTTGATCGGACAAAAACTAAGAGTGCTATCGCGTTAACAAAGAAAATTCTCAAAATATGTACTTTTTCTATAAAAAACCATGATTTTACAAGAAAAAAACAATAGATTAATCTGAATTTCGAACTCGCTCTAAATAATAGTGTAATAATGCTTCCTACCAAAAATTATGTTGATTGGCCAAAAACTAAGAGCGCTATTGCGTTAACGAAGATATCCATACAGTAATCGAAAAGTAATGTAATTACTTTTGATAAAGTAATCGACTGTAATCGATTACAATAAAAAATCAGAGTAACACAAAAATCCTACATGTAATCGATTATTAATCGATTACTTTTGACCCATCCCTGATGACAAGTTTCTGGAATAACCTTCATCAGGTACGTCCATAGTCAAAAGACAGGAAAGCCTAATAATTTAATAGTCTTTTGGAGCAAGAAAATCTAAGGGCTTAAACAGGATAGCCAAAATCTACCTGGGCCAGAGGGAGATTGATCTTGGGTTTTGGATAATAAAGTCTAGGGTTCTGTGGGAAAGGAACAAATAAAATTTTTACTAAAAATGAAGGGGAAAAAAAGGAATGTTCAATACATTTTCAGTATCTCATTTTAAGTTAAAGCAGTAGGATAGGATATAAAATAATCATGATATCGTGTGGCTATTATACAAACAGGATAGCTAAAATCTGAGGGAGATTGATCTAGCTTTTGGATAATAAAATCAAGGGTTCTGTGGGAAAATGATTTTTTTTTTTAATTAAAAATGCAAAATATAAAATGGTCATGATATGTTGTGGCTATTAAATCAGGCTTCGGAAACGATTATCTCCCTTTGCTAAATACTCGACCATTACAGCCAAACAAATGTTGCTAGATTTATGTATCGTGTTAGGTAAATGAGTTTGCCAGACATTTATTTATGGATATATTGTGACAAAATATGGATGTAATAGTTTGAAATATATAATTTCACAAGGAGGTTTGTATTATTTTGCATTCAACATACGTCTTCTTGTAAAATTTTGGATGTGAAGTAAAATATAATCAAATTATGGGCCAAAGTTTGACAAATTTTTCTGAATGGTTTTTTGTTCTTTTGTAAGGTATTTTTACCTTAATAATTATATATAAAAACAGAAAATATAGGTTATATATTTTTATAAAATAAATTAATTAGAAAACATGTGTCTTCTTAGAAAAAGGTAAATCCGAGGATTTATGATTAAGCAAAACAGATGTTTGTTTACAAACAATAATGATATATATCAGTGTATTTTGTAAACAAATAATGGTACGTAGATATCTAACATAGTTAACACTTAATCCAAATATATAAACTTATAGACAAACTGTGTTAATCACTATATTGGTTCATTTTTTTTCAGTAGTAATTTTATAATACTATAGGAATGTTCGCCAATCTCATTAGTGATGTCATATTCACTAATTTGCATGTCATTAAACAAATAATTGGTTGGCAGTAAAACAATAAAATAATTGACAGGAAAGTAACCAATTTTTAAACTTTTCTAACTTTTTTATTTCCAAATCAATTTTGGTTCTGTTAATTGTTTTAGAGACTTAAGAAAATTCATATTTGTTCTGTTAGTTTACATTTTTTTATTTTGATATGATAAATTCATAATTCTAATATGAAATAATGCATTTTTACGCTTCAAAACTAAAAAAAACAAGATTGAATTTCCAATCTTTTTATTCTGAATATTTTTATCAAACCTTCGATGTGAATTAATTATTGCTATATAATTTTCATTTCTGAAAGAATTATTAAATTATCGTAAATAACAAAATAATAATGACAATTTAAAGTTGAGCCTTCATTGAAAGACAAGCGAAATTTTTGATTTCCTGCCAACCACGCAGGTAAATTCTCAAGCCTGTGACATCACGGCGAACATCCCTATACAGTACTATGATTATCTCCCTTTAATCAAATTCTTTAAAATGCATTTTCCCCAATAATTAGTGTTAATTCAACTTTTTGCATTTAATTGTTATATTTTGAAATTGTTATCAATATTAAACAATAACTTTTTTCAGGTTCATATTTATAAGAATGTTGTAGTTGCAATTATTATGAATATCATAGTTGCAATTATTTAAATTAAATATACCTACCTTGAAGAACTTTTGGATTTATTTATATAATCAACGCCCACTTTACTATAATTATATTGCCGAACTTCCTACGGTCTTTTCCGAATATTATAATTATATTTCCGAATATTATAATTATACTTTGGTATGTTCCGACTTATTTCGGTCGATTCTAAATTAACATATACATGTCAAATACGTTAAAAAACTATCCAATTTAAAGTTTCTCGATATATGCGGACTGGACGAGAATTCCTTTACTTATTATAAAATCCCCAGATACATCGAATGGTAAAATCGGCCATTTTCTAGCATGTTATTTGCCGATTCCATCCCCTTTCCCTATGACATCCCCTGATTAAATACAGACCTGATTTTCATTCTCTATCCAGAGTTGTCGTTCCTGCTACGCTACACAACATCTCTGTCAACGCTCAATTTACAAGATTCTTGTAAAACTTAGAAACAGTAAGAAAAATGTACTTAAAATTGTTTTAATTATTGTAAATATCAATAAAGACGAAAATAAATCACTCATTTCAAATCAATTCTCTCTCTTAAAAATGATTTTATCCCCCACTTCTTGGAGAACTATTTTGCGGAGGTAAAAATTAAAAACTTAAAAACGATCACAAATAATTTTTAAGAGAGAATTGATTTGAAATGAGTGATTTATTTTCATCTTTATTGATATTTACAATAATTAAAACAATTTTAAGTAGATTTTTTTTACTGTTTCTAAATTTTACAAAAATCTTGTGTAATGAGCGTTGACAGAGATGTTGTGTAGCGTAGCAGGAACGACAACTCTGGATAGAGAATGACCTGATTTTATGAGGACAACAAAAAGCAGAAATCGGCAAAATCGGAAGTATTGAATATACTATAAAAAAGGAATCGTAACGGTAAAACCTGGAAAAAAAAAAACGGAATTCCGCTTTAAAGCAGACGAAAATCAGGTCTGTAAATACAAACAGAATAGCCAAAATCTGCCTAGACCCGATGGTTTTGGATAATAAAGTTAAGGGTTCTGTGGGAAAGGAACATACAAACTTGTTTTTATTAAAAATGCCAAACGAAAAAAAGGAATGATCAATACATTTTCAGTATCTCATTTTAAGCTAAAACAGTAGGATAGAATATAATACTCAGGACCGCTGAGGGGTGAATTTTATTGGAAGAAGAAGAAAATGATCATGAGTTGGTGTGGCTATTAAATACCTTGTTTTAAGCTGTAAATACACTACTTCCAGGTGGAGTCAGACATTTTGTCATACTGAAAAATACAATCAAACCTGTATCAAGAAACCACCCAAGCCTTGAAGTATTTTAACAAAGAAACATTGTCTTGAGTGATCTCTTGTCGCGGAGGTCATCAATATTTTAGAGAAAAGTCAAAAGTGTTAATACGTCTATTTGTCTGTCCCACTTTTGATGTTCGCTCAATAACCTAAGTTCCCCTAAGGCAAATCAGTTGAAATTTGTGCACATGGCTGTTGACCATAAAATGAAGCCATATCCGATTTTTCCATTCTAGAGTTATGGCCCTTTTTACTTTAGCTAGAAACAAGAGCATCTGTATCGTATGGACACAATTCTTCCATTTTTTTATCTGGCGATTCACTATCGGGCACTAATAATTAACAACATTCTGTATCATGTCATGCTACAAATCACAGTTCAATCGACCAATCACCAACAAGCTTATCAAATCTTGAGGCATTGGACAGTATGGTGATTTTTAAAGGGTAGATAGCTTCTGAATATAAAGGAACGGTTACTTGAACTGTTTGCTGATCACCAGATGAAAAATAAACATTAAATAAATCCACCACATATCTAATTTTAATTAGATTTCCTTTATATTATTCAAGTAGTGATATATCAAGACTTGTTTCATTGTAATTTGTTAGTTCATTCAATAATTTAAAAAAAATTCTAGTAAACTACCCAAAACATACAATTAAGTTCTCAAAATTTGCATTGTCAATTTCTAAAGGTATGTGATTGTATAAGCCAGGTTTGAAAGTATGTATGTAGTATTTAAAGAGATATATAAAATATAAACCACAGTTGATTATAAAAGAATTAGGAAAATAATATAAGTTGTTTCATTTTCACAAAATTGGGAAATATCTCAGCTGTCTTGTTCCCTTCTCACAGAATTGCTTAAATAGGCTGCAATGGGTATTAATTCAAAAATATTTTTAGGAAGCACAAATGGAAATGCAACATGTTTTGGGAATGACATGAAGCAGCATTGTGATAAGAAGGTAAATTTTGCACTAATAAATGTGTGTCCCAGGGTCTATTGGGTACAAGCCCAGAGGGATCTATATTTAACTTGTGCTACAATAGGAAATAGTTCTATACATTGTTTTTACCAGATAAGTGAACCTCTAATCTGGCCTATTGGATATTAAACAAGGACATCATTTTACCAATTAAATAGAAGAAAATATCATGAAAACAGACCCAAATGAAGATTGTACAGAAACAGAAATGTGCAGATCAAATTCAAAAATTACTTTAAAAAATTGTTTCCTTTCTTCTTTTCTTTTTATTCAAAAGTTTGACGTTAGTTAGAGTAGTTAAATACTATTGATTAATTTTTTTTTTTCCAGATAGATTTACTGGAATTCAGTGTCCACACTCATAATGTATGTTTACATACTAGCAAGCTGCAACGTTTGCATGCACTGTATCTACACAAGACACCTTCTATTTTATGTTTTAAAAGCAAATACATGCTCACATGCCACTGGATGGATTAGGGTATTATGGTGTTTAATGCCACTATTCCAACAATACCTATGACAGACTATGAACATGGTTAAGACATTTTTTCTTAGCAAACAACAAAAACAATCTTGAATGCCCTAAATACATTGATTTATACATCAACATTCAACATGACAAGGTTAATGAGTGTATACATTTGTTTTGGTTTTTTTCTTTCATTTTTTTAGTATGACCAAGTTTACCAGTTTGTATATTCAGTTAAGTAATTCACTCTGTTTTGTAATAATATATATTCCTATACTGGATCAACCTGTATGAAATAATAATATCATTGAAAATACCAAGTATATAAAACGTTTTTCTTTATACTGTGTTGTTTCAAATAAAATGTCCTTTGTGGGGAAGATTGGCTGTAAAAAAACAGTCTTATAGTTTTAAGTTATTTACTATCTAAAACTATTGAGTAAATTTTGAAAGCCTTTCCTTTATTCTACCAAGTTTTTTGGTACTACATCTTGTTTTCTTAATTTTAAATAGCTATTGCCATTCTTGATCTTGTATTGAAAAAAAATATTTCGTCGAAAGAGAAAGGATTATTACAAATCGAGATCAAAGAATGTAAAATATTGGAAAATTCAATTAATGTATTTTAATTCAGCTCCTACAAGAATATGACCTTTTTTATATAAGGACATAGCTGATTCAAATAGACAGAGAAAAAAAGATTCCAGTATCTTAGGTTCTTAGAAGGTAATAGAATATTCTCACATGATGAAATAAAACAACTTTGGTAGAAAGAACAGATGATCCAGTTAACAGTCAGGACAGCCATTATATTACATCAAATGTACAAATAGAATAAATAATAAACAAAGTTCTTGGTAGAGATTAAAACACCACTCAATCAAACATAAAGAAGCAAGATATCGGGGTAGGTATCGCAAAGTGATACATGTCCCCTACGATCTTCAAAATGGCCACCATTCAGCCATCTTGACTTTGAAAAAAAAATTGTTTGCATGGGTTTTTCATTATGCACTTCTTCTTTCTAAAAACTGAATTCAACAATTTTACATTGTTTTCCTGTTAAAAACTGTGATGGACAGACAGAGTGCAACCGTACAGTGTCTCTATGGGAACCATAATAATCTATTATTACATATAAGCTGATAAGAAATCCCTCTGCATGCAATTAAAGTCCCATAAAATACTAGTCCCTCTTAGAAAAACTCCCCCTTTTACAGAATAAATAAATATATATATCATGTCTTTTGTTGAACAATAATTTCCAATAAAGTACTAACTGTCCCTCTTAGAAAAGTACACCACTACATGATAAATCTGTATTTAATTATATCTTATCTCCCCTTTAAATGAGCAATATATTAATATATTGTCCTCTTTATAGAGTTGACATGTATGTTATGGACATTTTTGGGAAAAAGGGTAGGGGGGTGTTGGAGTCAACGATTCACTGCTGGAGGGATAGTAAGATGGTTTTTTTTTTTAAATAAAATGTCTTACTTGAACAGCCAATGTTGTGAAACAGCAGCCAGAAATAGGAATGCCACACAGCACTGGAATATCATCTTCATTTGTAAATTCTGTCAATAGAAGAAAAATATACAGTGAAACATGTCCAATCTGAAACCTGAATAAACTGGAATCCTGTATAAATCGAACTTTAAATAAAGTCCCAAATGTAGAAAATCTTTGTTTATTCAACCTGTATAAACCAAACATTTCTCAATTCTGAACAGAAAAGTTTGTCCCATGGATGGTCACTTTAGACAGTTTTCACCGTGTAATTTATAATACAAAATTATCTTTAAAAGCAAGCATATTACTTAAATTGAACAAAGAGTAACCAACATAGAATCAGTATCATTTTCTGGCCAGTTAACCAAATCAGGTCAACAATTAAAAACTTTCATTGATGTTGCGATTTCACATAATATATGATATAACGATATGTGTACTTATCTACTAGATGATTGTCACATGAAGGTCTCAACCAAACCATAAAATATGGTCTTACTGTTAAGAGGAGTGTCCCTGAATAATATAATGATATGTATACACAAACTGTACTTACCTGTAAGAGGATTGTCACTACTATCATGTTTAATGGAATTCTAAAGAAGTTCATTATGGTGGCTCTCGCTGTAAAATATCAAATAAATATAATAATACTAGTAATGTTATGTATATATGGTAACCATGGCGATGGATGTTTTACACTTTCAATAATAATGTTTGTTTTCATGGTGATGGATTTACAACAAGAGTAACACGACGTGTACCATATGTAGTGCAGGAATTGCCTACCCTTTCGGAGCACCTAAGTTCACCCCCAGTTTTTAGTGGGGTTCGTGTTGCTCGATCTTTAGTTTTCTGTGTAATATTTTGTACATCGCTGTTTGTTCTTTTGCCCTTTTTCTTCTGGACATTTTATTGTCTGTCCTTGGAATTACCACTTCCCATCACCCCTTTGGTATTGTCAAACTTTTCTTACACATCATCTATATATATATATATCAAAAACTTCCAATTAACATGCTATATATTTAAGACATTCTGTGTCTGTGACCTATATAATTATGTCTTATCAAAGTGTACTTTTGTTACAAATAGTGTAATGAACAAGACCTAAAATGTGTTACTTTTAATCAATTTTTTATTTATTGTTTTTTGGTTCAAAAGGTTATTTCTATAATCAAGTTTTTCAACTTACTTTCTTCAGGGACATACTTCCCTCTCATCTGTCCTAGTGAGGGCCAAAATATCCCCACACAGCACTCAAACACTAGAAAACTAACAAATATTATTAACTGGTTCTGAAAAATAGAAAATAATTACCATGTAAAATACAACTATAAAGAAATGAAACATGAAAGAAAATCCATCCGAAATTTAAAAAAAAAAAAATATATTAACATAAAAGTACATAATATTAAAGAAAAATTAATGGAAAAAATATTTGAATGATATAGACAGGTATCTGGTTTAGTCAAGGTCTAGTTTAGTCATGGTTCAGTTAAGTCTGGGTGTGGTTAAGACAACGTCTGGTTTAGTGAGGGTAAGAATAAGTCAGAGTTAGGTTTTAGACAAGGTGGTTTAGACAGGGTCTGGTTACTGCTAAATCAATTTTCATTATGTATATATAGTACAATGTAAATGAATGGGAATATGTCAATTGGAGCATTAGTCCACAATAGATTCAATAAGTTACAGTCCAGTGCATAAAATATGGTTCTACAAAATTACAAGACTATAATGTATCTAAGACCAACATGACTGTGAATCAAGACACCAGAGAATACACATATTTCTTCTCTAAATTATTGAAATGTCAATCATATCAATAGGAGAGGTTTTTGTATGAGTGAGTTATTGATGTTTAAAGCCAACTCAGCAATTTATCAGCTATATCATGGCAAGAACAAGTTAATTTTCAACGAGATGATGATGATGTCCGATTTGTACTAGACCAACATGCTTAGTTGGATTTTTATAGTGCTAGCTCACTGAAACAACATGTTGCCCCACTCTGACACATTATCCTGATTCCGAGCCAACCAGCCTTTGCTCTTTCTCCTTACTGCTGTGTGCTTAACGGAGAAGCAACAAATACCAATTTTGTAGTCTTTGGTTTGACCTGACTGGGGCTCGAACCTACGATCTACCGCACTCAAGGTGAGCATGCTAACCATTTCACCACCAATGTGGTTTTTCTAGAGGCCCTTGTAACTAAAATAATGTAATAAGTATTTTCATTTACTAGCATATGATCATGTACCTTAGCATTACACCACCGATGTGGTGGGTTTCTGTAAATGAAATTGCATGTTTAACGTAATCAACTATAGTACTTACTCCTTTGAATATAATGGGCGTGGCTAATGATGCTGATGCTATTAATAACACAAATCTGTAACAGAAATAAAATCACATAAATGCATTGTAATATCTTTCTATGAACAAATAAATCTTGATCAGATTAAGAAATACATTTATGGCAGCTGGTGGTTTATTGGAGATTTTACGATGGGCAGATTATACTCTAATGAAAATTTTACCTTTAGTGGAGTGTAGCTGAGCAAGGTCTAAAATT
Source organism: Gigantidas platifrons (assembly GCA_002080005.1). Taxonomy (NCBI): domain Eukaryota; kingdom Metazoa; phylum Mollusca; class Bivalvia; order Mytilida; family Modiolidae; genus Gigantidas; species Gigantidas platifrons. The sequence continues at coordinate 316,959 of MJUT01036083.1, read as the reverse complement.
AACAAAAATATTAAACCTAACCATGGTAAAATTGTTAATAAATCATGAGAAGAAATAAATTATTTTGCTTTGTATAAGAAAATGTACCCAAAAAAATATGAATTTGTGTTGTAAATGAATGATGCCATTGACAAATTTATGACGTTTTATTAGCACAAAACCTATTGTCACATTGTAAATTTTCACTGGCCATTATTATTGAGTATATTAATATGGAACATGCCACAAAGCAAATACAGGATATGTTTTGTTTGGTTTATGCTGTTTAATGCCACTTTCAACAATATTTCAGTTATATCATGGTGGTTAGTTTTATTGGTGAAGGAAACCAGAGTATTGGGAGAAAACCATCGACCTGCCGCAAGTCACTGACAAACTTTATCACCCAATGTGTAAACCTCGCCATGAAAGGGGTTCAAACTCACAACGTTAGTGGTGATATAAATACAGGATATTAAATTAAAATTTTAATTTATCTGATCAAAAGAATCTAGAATCCGATGAACAAATTATTTAATAGTCGTAAGGAGTAGTTCACATTTTCTATAATCAGTGGAATTATCAACCTTCTCTGTTTAACTTTTCCTATTTCTCTATATAAAACTATTAAATATCCACATTTGACTGTATAATAAATGACTTACCTCATGAAAGATTCCACAGTGGAGTATTTGGATAATAATTTAAACAGTGATGAGCCAATCATTATCGACACCTACAATACAATAAATAATTTTAAATCTTAACCAAAAAAAAAATACCTGCAAAAATGGTTTGCTTCAAAAATAAATACTAAATAAGAATTTTATAATAAAAATATATTAATTTTCACTCAACAAAAAAGGTGTTTTTCTCTGAAAAGTAAAATGTCCCCAGGCCAACAGGATTGAATCTAGTCCACTAAACTACCCAACTGCAACCTTTGGAAGGGGAGATAACCCATTGCACCCCCCTACCTCAATAAATCATCGTAACACCAAGTGGTTAGTTTTCCTGTTAACAGTACGGAATGTTTCAAGTTGAATACCTGTAAAACATTGCAATTTCAATAGATAGAATATTAACAAAATAATTTGCCCAATATCTTGCAAATTCAGTTCAAACTGTATCCAACATTACAGTCGAGGAATTGCTTTGGGTTTGTGGTGTTTATCACCACTTCAATATTCAGTTATATTGTGGCAGTCAGTAGAGGAATTGGTTATCATAAACAATTTTGAGAGTATACAAGAGGACTATCCAATCAGCTTCATTTTAAAGTGGTCCAGTAGTTTCAGAGGAGAAGATTCAAATGTGAAATGTTAATGACAAACACCAGGAACAAACTAATAGCACTATAGCCAGGTGATATAAAAACTGTACCCGCAAAAATTAAAGGACAAAAAAGTTCAAATATATGTACTTGTGCAATCAGACACCTGAGTTTTCCCGACATCCTGTAACATCCGACAAAAATTTATTGTTCGCAAATTATATCTATTAACTAAAATAAAAACCTGAGTATTCCAATATCGTGTTTAATCCGACACAATTCCCTGGTCTCTTGGTGTGTCAGATTAGACAGGTTCCACTGTATGTCACTATGAATTTGCTTGCAATAATTTTTTTTACAATGAAGATTTACTTACCATGAAACCAGCAAATATGTGACCATGAGGAATAGTTTCTGATGATGTAGACAACAGACGTCTAACAGTAGCTGACACAGTAGTGTCATGTGGGGTGAGTGCTGGTGTCCACTCCAGAACAAATATATACATAGATCCTTCAAATAATGACTGGATCATACCTAAACACAATATCTTTGGATCTGAAAATAGAGAGAATATTATCATGACCCTGTCTGTACAACCATCACTTTTAAATAATGGATACTTTAAAGTTCTAAATCTTATTCTTTGAATAATTATAGGTGAGTGAGTTATGCTGTCTAACGCCACGTTCAATAATATTTCAGCTATATCGTGGCAGTCACTGTCAGTTTTACTGGTGGAGGAAACTGGAGTACCCAGAGAAAACCACAGACCTGCCGCAAGTCACTTCATCACATAATGTTATATCGAGTACACCTCGCCTGAACTGGATTCAAACTTTTTATTTAATAATTATAAGCTATGAAAAAAATCGTAAGTCTTTAAAAAGGAAAATGTAGATTTGTGTAGCTTGCTAGCCACCAACACTTTACAAAATAATCTGCTATTTTTTATTACCTGACCAAGACATTGGTTACAATAAGCTGAAGTATGAAAATCTGTATAGGAATAAATGTGGAAGGGCACTAACAAACTCATATGAAACAAATACCCACCCATTGCCACTTATCTAAAAGAATATAAGAGCAACTTTGTTGCAGGTCGGTGAACAAAGTGAACAACTTACCAGTTCTGATAGAATTCCATGCTGACGTAAAACTATGACCGATGTTCGTTGTTTTATCTCCATAATTTTCCGTCCATGAAAACACAATTATAACTGTCAGTATGATCAGTACTGTCAGGGAAACATCAAAGGGAGCTCTGTAAACAAACATGTTATATTTACATGTATTTGACACTAAACACTGTGGTGTTTTCTTGTTTATGTTTTTGGATCACACCTATTATGTGCTCTTTCCAATAAAATACTGAATTGAATTGAATATATATTTCCTTATGTGATGTGTAAGTGCGATGTACCAAGATGTCATGTCAGCCTTGATATTGTTTTGTAACAGATCACTAAGTAATACACCTTTTATCTCCTGGATGAAAGAGATCAAAGGAAACTAAGTTGCATTGCCAATAAAGTCTGAATCACCTTATTTTTTTACCGTTCATTAGCTGAATAAAGTTGAAATATTGCTGCACGTCCAATTTTCTGTTGTTATATACAACTGTAACATCTATAATAATTTATTGGCCGTTGACAAAAATCTAGGGTGAGTGATTGCTGTTTAAAATCAAATGAGTTATTTTCAGCTATATCATGGACTGGAGAGAACAATTAAGCTCAGTGAGATGATGATGAAGTCTAATTAGTACTAGACCAACATATTCACTGGTAGTTGGATTTTTAGTGCTAAGGGTAGAAATGTTGCTCCATTCGGACACATTATCCTGATTCTGAGCCAACCAGTCTTTGCTCTTACATCTTAATGCTGCATGCTTAGAGGAGAAACAGTAAACATCAATTTCATAGTCTTTGGTCTGACCTGACCAGGACTTGAACCAACGATCTACTGTACTAAAGGTGAACATGCTGGCCACTACACCACTGATGCTGTCTCTTGAAAAACTGCTATGGAAGAAATTACCATTTTTAATATTCTGTTGTAGTTTTCATGCAAGAAATAGAATTGTTGATTTATTTTTTATGAGAAAAAGCTATTTACCGGTAGTTGAAAGAGTCTTGTATTCACATGATTTAGTAATATCATGCAATATTCATGTATTAACTAACAAATCTGTTAATGTTAACAAATGCTTCTAAATATTAAAAAAAGAAAACACCACAGGATATTTCTGTAACATATTCATCATTGTTTTAAAAACCTTACACAAATCCAAATCTGTCGGCAAAGAACTGTGCAACTAAGCCAGCAATAATAGCTACAAGTGAATTTCCTAAGACAGCATGGCTAAACACAGTACCAAGAGATTCTCCTTCAAATCCTCTCTGAAAAAAAATAGATAAAAATTAAAATACATTGTATTGATAAAAAAAAGTATAAATCAACGTCATGTCTACTATGCATTGAGTTCAATATTAGTACAGCGAAATTGGTCTTATAAAATTAAACTTTCTTCTCAATAATATCTTAATATGGTCATTCAACAAACAAGTGAAAGGTGGTCTCGCAAACGTTGTTTGTGTAATGTAATTATTTTCAATGTAGTCTCACAAAGTTTAAACATGTAATTTTCACTATACATTTTACATAAATCTACCTTTTCATAAACATTCAAGTCACAACAGGGGCTGCCATGGTCGCAATCGTATGGTAGTTGGATTTACAACTACCTGTACAATCAGTTCCTATCACCACTAACGTGAGTTTGAATCCCACTCAGGAGAGGTGTACTCGATACAACATGATAAAGTTTGTCAGTGACTTGCTGCATGTCTGTGGTTTTATTTGGGTACTCCGGTTTCCTCCACCAATAAAACTGACCGCCACGATATAACTGAAATATTGTTGAATGTGGCATTAAACATCATAACCCTGACCCAACTATGACTTCAAACAAATCTGTACATTTGCTCCCAAGGACATTTATCCCCCACAAATCACAACAGTACCTAGATTACGTCTAATTAAAAACTTCAATTACATGTTTTAGGTATATCATTTACATTGCCTGAAAAATGAAATAAGCAATACAGTATGAGTAAAGACACTTTATTAAATAAACATGAACTTACCTTGTGATGTTCATATATCATCCACGACTCAAAAGCACTGTACAGAATTGATGTGGCTATTCCTCCTAATAAACGTCCCAACATCAACACCCAAAAGTTGTTAAAATGCTACAAAAAATATTAATACACTGTATGTCATTAAAAAAAAAAAACAACTTACAGTAAAAAATCATTAGAGATTAACTTCATGTACTATACCAGAAAAAAAAATTAAACAAAACAAATTCCAATGTACAAACAGATCAAGATATTTATAAATATTCACTGTGTCACAAAACTGGTACCTTATATCTTCATGTATACCTATTACCAGATCAGTTTACCAGATTGGTCAGGTAATAGAAACATTTATACTAATAATCGTTACCGTCCCTGTGCAGACATCCATTTACATTTGTACATCCAGAATTATTATACACAACAAAGTGTGGTTCTAGATCATACGGTAATATGGGAGATAAAGTGGATGATGTTTTCAAATTACCTTGTCACAATGTGCCAGGTTCTGTAGTTATTTCTCTCTTTTTAATATCAAAAATCATACCAGAAATTTTACAGAATCTAATATGAAACTTATTTGAAAATATATAATTTATTTCGAAACGACACAATACAGATCAAGATGTCATCTTCCAGTGAACTAAAAAACGAAATACATGTATCTTCAATCAATACTTTTACTGTCATACCTCAAACTCTCCTTCCTTTCTCAAATGTTATATCTTTGTGAGATGATACTAATATCGGTATATTGATTTCTGGTACAACAGAGAATTTCTGCAATTTTTGTGAACTTTAGTTCACATTTACGAACAGCGCCACATACCATGGCTCTTTTTTTTGTTCACTTTGTCAGTGATGTTCAACTACATCTTATCAATAGTGTAAAACCATACTCTGTATTGTAGAGCATGTGAGAGTCTGGTTAAACAAGACTATATACAATGTACTGTTTCCAAGAAACAAAATGCGATGAGAAGTCCATTATTGTGGGTATAAAGATCAAAGAGAAAATAAAGAAATAGATCAAATTATTGACGTTACTTTTAAACTACAGTTATATCTGCCTTAGCAGGCACCTCTGTATAACTATTATAACAAATCACTGTCTAAAGGACAGACTCGTTTTCCCCATTAATGAATAGTGCATATAATTTTAACCTGTATATAAAGGGTACATTTTTCAGGTTCCTTTGTAGGGTGCCCTTTATATACAGGAATGACTGTACATGTATTTGGTTTTCAAATCATTTGAGCTTGAGCGTATCTAATGAAGGTTATTTCCGGGGTACATTGTGCATGTTGGATTTGATATCTATGTATTTATTTTTTACCTTGGTAATACATGCTCCACCATACAGTATGCCATAGATGATACAATTATTTCTCCTTCCACTATAAAAACAGAAAAAAGTTAATAATATAAGCAATCCCGTTAGTTTAAAAGTTATAATATATAATCAGAAGTTTTCTGTCCTCTCACACAAATGTACAGAGATGTGCAAAAAGTTTTCAGTTTAATACTGTAATTTCTTACTGAAAAAATGTGGTTTTCTATGAAATATATTGCAAAAAATTACAGTGACCGAACACTTTTTTTTAAACATTTCTATATATTTCTCTAATAAAGGTATTTTATAATATTGGTGAAAATTGAAAATTGAGGAGAGCTACTAGTAGCCTCTGGCTGTATGTAATCCTCTTGAAATAAATAAAGAATTAAATTAAATTGATTGCGTAAATCAAAGCATTATTTATATAATAATGTTGTGTTAGCAATGACTATGCCATATAGTGGTCTGGGTTGAAGACATAGTGCATAGTCATTGCTAACACAACATTATTATTATTATTATTATGCTAACTGTTATATGTACATGTAGACAAAATATATTGAGAACTATTACAACAAAGGAGGTCCTGATATTGGTGACTAATATATTGGATCAGATAGTCTTGAAAGTGTGAGAATATTCTTTGTTTCATTTAAGACTTTAAAAATATAGATACTTAATTCAAAGCATTGAGACGACTATGATAGACTGACAGATTGGATCCTCCCCCTTGCACGTGGACTAGCTATATATAGCTTGACAAACAGCTGAAAACCCAACCTTCCCCGCATGAAACTGGCATATTAGATGTACTATTTTCGCATAGTATATCAACGCTATATATTTCTTTGTGAAATATGTGAAATATCGTATGAACTTATATTACAGAAGAAATTTACAGAAAGCATAATTGATAATATTGCAGCTGTCTCTCATACATGTAAGCAATGAAATGCAATCAGATTTTTATACAAAAGACGTCCTCTCCACAGAAAATATCAAAATATTTTAACTTTTTCCCCAAAGCAATATTAATCTAATAGTTACAATACTGTAACTACCAAACACACCATAGATTTGGAGTGAGCAATTGTTCATTGTTTAATGCCAAGTGGACAATTTGGTTACTCCTGACAATTCGCTAAAAATAAAACCAATTTTTTTAATTGTATTGTTTGTTAATGCCAAGTGGGAAATTTTGTTACGGTTGACAACTCATAAAAATAAAAACATTTGTTTAAATTCTTACAATTTATCAGCAAATGATCCTACTATGGTACCAAATATCATACTGGATCCAAAGCCTGCTACAAACAAGACCTCTATCTGATGTGTTGTCATCCCATAACTGTCATACAGGGCATACACATGTGGACCTTGTAGCCAGTCACCAGCTGAAAAAGATTAAATATATGTGAGAAGGGCATAAACACGTGGACCTTGTAGCCAGTCAACAGCTGAAAAAGGTTAAATACAGGTGAGATGGGCATAAACATGTAGACCTTGTAGCCAGTCACCAGCTGAAAAAAAATTTAAAATAGTACACGGGTGTTGTTGATGAATTAGGGAATTAGGCAGTCAGTGGAGGTTAATAGTGGGCATGCTAGAATTTGTTTATGCAGAAGGCATCATAAATACATGCTTGTGGTATAAGAGAAAGAACTGTTGGGACATAGCAACCAGTCACCAGCACATAATATTTCATAGACATGATGGGCTGACATCCATTCAAAATATATGAATCTAGGTTTTGTGATAGATTAATTATAATGATGAAAATAATACAATGTACCATTATAACAGAAGGGACATTTTTAACTGCCACTGGTGAATATTTTTTTATTTACTTAATACTAGTATCGATAAATATCCATAAAAATAATTTGCCTTTTCTTTTTTTTGTGTGATCATAATTATATTTCATTTCATTTCCATTTTGCTCTTCATTTTTTCAGCTTAATTTGGAGTTTTCTAATTTTGTGATCATAATCATATTTCATTGCATCTTCATTTTGCTTTTCAATCTTTTAACTAAATTTTTGAATTTTTGAGCAAATGTTGAATAATGCCAAAATTTTAAATAATCTAATTGTAGATAGAATAAAAATAAATACTACAAACATTACCGGTACATGTGTTAAGAAGATATAATTACCATAATGAATTGCTCAGAAATGTTACAGCAAAAAAAAAAAGGCTCAGTGGGCTGAGCCTGTGTCGCTCACCTTTCATTCTGTTTTGAGAAAACTTTATACAGAACCTTCCATAGGTGCCTCCTACCAAATTTCGGTTCATTTTGGCTACTCGATTTCAGAGGAGAAGATTTTTTTAGAAATCAACCAATCAGAAACAAAAATTGCCTGTGGCGCCATGTTTGTTAACGTATCAGAACGAAATGAGCAGTCTTAATATAGGACCTTCCATAGATGCTTCCTACCGAATTTCAGTTCATTTGGAAAAGCGGATTCAGAGAAGAAGATTTTTTAGAAATCGACCAATCAGAAACAATAATTACCTGCGGCGGCCATGTTTGTTAACGGATCGGGACAAAATGAGCCATCTTTATAGACGACCTTTCATAGATGATTTCTACCAAGTTTCGTTTCAGTTGGCCAAACTTTTCCAGAGGAGAAGATTTTTAGAAATCGACCAATCAGAAACAAAAATTGCCTGTGGTGGCCATGTTTGTTAACGAATCGGGACGATATGACCAATTTTAATAGAGGACCTTCCTACCAAGTTTCGGTTCATTTGGCCAAGCAGTCAACAAGAACTGTGTGTGGCGGCCATGTTTACTCACAGATTGGGATGAAATGTGCAATCTTTATAGACGACCTTCCATAGATGCTTCCTACCAAGTTTCAGTTCATTGGGCAGAGCCGTTTCAGAAGAGAAGATTTAAAACTAGAGGCTCAGATGAGCCTGTATCGCTCACCTGACATAACCAAGCCCTCTTAAGAATGTCTGCATGCCGAATACATTTAAGTTACTATTCAAATCCCATAGGGTTTTATGTTAAAACTATGTCTGTTCATGGCAGTCATCTTGGATGGAGGTCGTGGTCACCGGACACAATTTTAAAAGTATACTACCCAAGGACCATCCATGCCATGTTTGCTTTAAATTGACTGACTGGTTTCAGAGGAGAAGACTTTTAAAAAATTTTCCCATAGGGTCCTATGTTAAAACTATGTCCGCTGATGGCGGCCATCTTGGATGGAGGTTGGGTTCACAGGATATAATTTTGAAAGTGGACCACCTAAGGACCATTCATGCCATGTTTGCTTTAAATTGACTTGTTGGTTTCAGAGGAGAAGACTTTTAAACATTTTTTCCATAGGGTCCTATGTTAAAACTAAGTCGAGTCATGGCGTTCATCTTGAATTTCCGATCAGCAAACGATTCACAAGTTTAGTACAGGACCACCCAATGATCATTCCTGCAAAGTCACAATTCAATTGGTTTAGTGGTTTCTGACAAGAAGATTTTCACCAATCAGAACACATTATTGGCCCTGGCAGCCATGTTGAATTTCAGATCTATACCAAAAACACAAATCTGGTAGAGGACCATCCAACGAACATTTATGGCAAGTTTGGTTGAAATCTGTTCAGCGGTTTCAGAGAAGAAGAGTTAAATGTGAAAAGCTAACGGACGGACGGACGACGGACGCTTACCCATGGCAAAAGCTCACATGGACTTTGGCCAGGTGAGCTAAAAATTAACCAATCAGAAACAAGAATTGCCTGTGGCCGCCATGTTTGTTAATGGATCGGGACAAAATGTGCAATCCTCCAAGAGGACCTTCCATAGATGCTTCCTACCAAGTTTCAGTTAATTTGACCAAACGGTTTCAGAGGAGAAGATTTTTCAAAATTGACCAATCAAAAACAAGAATTGCCTGTGGCAACCATGTTTTTTAACGGATCAGGAAGAAATGTGCAATCTTTATAGAAGACCTTACATAGATGCTTCCTACCAAGTTTTAGTTCATTTGGCTAAGTGGTTTTAGAGGAGAAGATTCAAATGTGATAAAAGGCCATTGGCCACTGGTCCCCCGACGCCAAGGTTACATCGTAGGATTAAATTTTGAAACTACTGTAAACTAGAGGGTCAGGGGAGCCTGTATCACTCATAATTCTGAAAGGGGACCATCCAAGGACCATTTTGAAGTAAAAAAAGGGGAGTAACTCTGGTTAGATTTGTCAAAAAATCATCATTATCGAACTTGACCTAGATATTCATGAGATACACTTACATACCAAACCTAGTTTCAATCTGATTTTTGTTCACAAGTTATAATTTGGAAACCAAAATATTAGCAATTTTGAAGTATAAAAAGGGATGTAACTCTGGTAAGATTTGTCGAAAAATGATCGCTATCGCACTTGACCTAGATATTCATGAGTATGATGAGATACACTTACATACCAAACCTAGTTTCAATCTGACTATTTGTTCCCAAGTTATCATCTGGAAACCAAATATTTAGCAATTTTGAGGTATAAAAAGGGGCACAACTCTAGTAAAAATTGTCGAAAAATTGTCATTATCGAACTTGACCTAGATATTCATAAGATACACTTACATACCAAACCTAGCTTCAATCTGACTTTTCATTCACAAGTTATCATCTGGAAACCAAAAATCACACGGACGGACGGACGACACCCATTTCTATAGTCCCCTTCGACGAAGCGTCGGGGCACAAAAAGTTAACGGACGACAGATGCCAAGTGATGGCAAAAGGTCATGTTGCTTTTGGCAAGGTGAGCTAAAAAAGAATCATCACTGTAATACAATCATAAGCCAGGAAGTTGACATTTCTAACACATAAGAAGTGACGTTTCTAACCTACAGCAGTAATCAAATTTGGATAAAAATCATTATGATTTGTGGCTGTTAGAAAGAACAAAAACGTTCTACAATTGTCTCCCTTTGCAATTTTGGTACCAATATCATTACAATCTGACATTTGTGGTTGTTTGATAAAAAAATGTTTTAAAATTGTCCCCCTTAGAATGACTTTTAAAACCAGTAAATGAAGTTCATAAAAGAAAATACTATGCCTAGATAATTAATTTTAAATTAGTTTGAAAATGTATCACATTGGACAATATACAGCCAATCTATTCTATTCTAGATAAAACTTAATATCAAATATCAATAAGATACATGTTTATGATGTACATGTACATGTATTGATTGTACATTGATAGTTGAAACAAAGGTAAAATGTATGTTGAAAAGTGTGGCTAACACAGATTACAGGGTAAAGGTTATGTGTATTTCCACAATATTTCAGTTATATTTATTTTCATAATTGTGGCCATCAATATTAAGTAGTGAAGAATACACTCCAACTGTTGATTCTTAAAAATAATCAACGAGACCCGTCAGGGTCGAGTTGATTATTTTTAAGAATCTACAAGTTGGAGTGTATTCTCTCACATAATACATTTCTATCTGCAACAGTGTTTTCATTTTATATTTTTACCTTTTTAATGTTCAGAAAGCTAAATAAGCCACAATTAACAAAAAATAAACAACACAATTTGTTCGGCATCCGTGCTTTCGATTCCCGTTTATATTTAGATATATCAAGGTCTTTCAAGTGAATAGAATCGTTTATATTTAGATATTTCAAGGTCTTTCAAGTGTCCCAAATGTTCACCTGTGGTCTGTCTGATTTGTTAAGTTGCGGTCGGTTCATTGGTTGTTTTTATATTGCGAGAATACTCGTCAGTTCAGAACATAAATTATATCAGAACTCAAATACTTGTATCGTGTCTTGTATATACTGATCAATTGCTTTTTTTAAGCAAATTGTTGATATTTTTTTTAACAAAGCTTACTATCAAGAGTTAAATATACTAATTATAGAATTTATTAATGTGGTGAACTTAGCCGAGTGGTAACCCAAAATTGTAAAAGGTTAAAGTTCATATATTCAAGAACAAAAGAATCAACTGTAGATTCTTAAAAATAATCCACTGTTCGAACAATAGTGTGACGTCAGAGAAATGTATTACTTTGGAATAGGAAACAGACGTACCCATTATTATTTGGCTGTTCAATACCTGGACAGAGACTTTAGAAGTACTGTTTATTTTCTTTTAAAATGTGTTAAAATTTGAAATAAGATACTTTATTGCTATGTAATTTGGAAATATTCAGAAATAAACAAAATATGTGCATGTATGTTTTAGAAAAAAAAAAGAATTCATGTGGGGAGGTCTACCTTTTTTGCTTGTAGGTTACATTGGGGCAAACAAACAATTCATTTATTGTGGCTCTATGTGTCATGACTTCAGAGGTAATTTTTTGTTTGAACATATTTTATTGTAATAAAAAAACAAAGGATGACTCTGTTTGACTCAAATTTTACAACTTAGAAATGTTTTTAGAGGTAGTATTTAATATGTGCCAGGTGATACTTAATAGTCTTAAATCAATACACATTTCTGTTACATAGAAAATCCATCCCACAATACAATCATGTGACCATCTTCACGGATCCAGCCAGGAAATTTAAATAAATCAATAAAATAGATAATGCATTATCAAGTTCCTGTCTTTGAAAACACATGATTTTATAAAACCTGAATCTGGGAAAAGACAGTGAATGCTTTTCTGTTACGAAAGCTACATGTAGACCCAAAGTTAGCTTGGAACATTTATTTGTACACATCTACATACAATGTATGATATCACAAAGATGCAGCATGCACAGTAAATATTACAGTATTTCTGCTGTTGATTCTTGAGAAAAAAAATTATTTACTTAATTTCTCCCTTTTATGCCCCCTTCAATTCACAATCGGCCATGCAGGATCAATTTCATTTGCATAAATAAAATCTTCATCTCTTCTTGCTAAGGATCATCAGTATCATTTAGTATCCATAGACAAAATGTAAACACATTTTAAATACACATAGATCAGCTGAAAATTGCCCACTTCAGGCATGTCAGATTTAAAAGAGACACTTATTCATATGATTCTATAATCAGATACCATACATATGTCTCTTATTGATAAATAATAAAGCTTACTGGTAATTATAATATATCAAGCAATTTTAGATTATTTTAGATTTTTAATGGTAACAGATTTCATGAATAGACAAATCTGGTGTTAACATACAATTGAATGTACATGTATGTTTCTTTTAAATTATATGCAATTAAAAAATTAGAGCCTGGTAAAGAATTTTTTTTTAAATTGTCATCTCCCATAACTTGAATCCAATAGACCTAGGAGAATTATTGGTACAATGAGGTGGGGGCAAGGTTTTTTTCCTTTTACATTTTCATTTTCCAACTGTGCTTCAGCAAACATTAATTACCATCAAACAATTTTTATCAAAAACAAATTTAATTTTAAAGTACATTTGTTTTTAAACTACTTGGCATGTATGAATAAGGATGTAAAATATTGTTAACATCTCCTGGATGGCCTTAAGCATGTTATTTAACAGTTAAGCTACAGATATATCCCATCTATCTATCTATCTATCAACTCATGTAATCTCTTCCTGTTTAATCAAAATACAGTTTCTATTGACCATTACCATGAATTACATTATAAATGTTTATTCAACTAAATTTTAGAAAAATATTTATATTTAATCAAATTGAAATTTCTCAAATACCGGTAACATATTTGATTGTTGTTTTAAACATGTTAAACATTAATCATGTTAAAATGTATGCATATATTACACAGTCTGCGCCAAAAACCACTAGCCCTAAGCTCCAGTCTTGTAAAAATTGAATAAATTTTGCTTAATCAAATAGAAAAAAATCTTCTAAAATCTTTAAATGCTAGCTATATATATAAATATAGTTGTCAAAATGTTTTTGGAACAGACTGTATATTTCAATACTGAATAGCATTGATAAGTACCTCAATCATGGCACACCATACAAATCACAAGATTATTTGTACAGTTAAGGATCATATCATCATCATAAACAGTAAGTGACAGTCTGGGCATGACAAATCATGAATATGCACACAAGATGAGGTGGCTACTGAACATGACAATGTTTCTGTTACCTAGCATTTACACTGTGGCAGCCATGGGTGTTGGTGATTAGAAAGTATTAAGGAACATTTACCATGGACTAGGCAAATACATGTATGGCTAGGTGAACTCTTTTCTGATATATCATGGCTCTGTAGTGTATACACATATTTCTGTCAGACAGACATCACGATGAGCACCGGTCCTCCAGTCGAAGTTCAGTAAAACTTTGTTCAGATCAGTACATTTTTCAGTTTTTATTTACATTTTGTAGATATATATACAAAATAAGTTCAAGAATTCAATTTGGACCAGTAAATTCAAATTTTCATTTCGAGGACTGGTCCAATGATATTAGAGAAGGGCATGATGAGGATGTTCATGGTATGCTAACTTGCATGCTGTTGATTAATAGGGTGGCTAAAACTATGTGTTTAGCTAAATAAATCACGTTTATTAATTCTCATGTATATTCTTTTTTAAATATTCTATTTGGCAAGGGTATGGAAAATATATCTGTATAGCTAAAAATTTAACATTTAATAATTCTCAGTGATTCAGCTAGTCACTGGTTTCAGGACATTTTCCCATCTATTTCTCAAATTGTCCTGAAGAACTTTATAAAAATTAGTTAAATTATTAAAGAATGTCCAGAACTTAGAAATTTTGATAAAATTGGCAATTGTCCTGAAGATTTCACAGTCTAGCTCAGTAGCTGAAATACTGAATTCTTATTTGTATTTAAACAAATTTATTCAGAAAGGGATACCAAACTACCCAGAACATGAAACAAACAAAACGAAATGGATAGATATAAATGTTTCTTAATATGCTTGCTCTGCTATAAAGTAAATAAGTAATTATTTCATTCATACAATTAAATTAGTTAACTATTAAAATATTCTAGAACAAAAATATACAGATATCGATTTTCAAGAATAAATTGTCACGAAGCTGTTTCTACCTGTATTGTTCACTCACCCATGGCCAACATATACACGACAAGATAGACGCGTTGGAATTGTTTGAACGCAGCATCACTGATTGTTGGGACTGCCTGTCTGGTGTAGATAAATAAAAGGGCACATAATATACTCAAAATACCAAATCCAGCAATGAAAATATTAGGCATTGCTATTATATGTGAATAAACGTCACCGATGCTGTTTTAGTAACTAAATGTGTTGACACATAACTCCCGGAAGTAACGATTATAAAGGTTATTAAAGGGAACCAATTTGGACCGACCCTGATTCCGGAACCATTGCGTCTTTGCTCGACAATCAAGAAAAATAATTACCCCAATTACGAGTTTCATTATTGATTGATTGATCAGTTATTGCTTAATGTCAAGCGAGCAGTATTTCAGCTATATGTAGTATGAGAACAAGTTCAATAATATATAAAAACTATTCCCTTATCAGAACAAATTTAATTAGGTGCAGCCATCAGGAATCCTCGGGATCCTCCATTTCAATGGATAATTTTTTTTTCTAAAATAAATTGAACGTGCCATATATAAATTGGAAAAAAAATCAAACCACAGGTCTGATTTAGCGTCGAGAGGTTTTTTCCCCTGTCCGTCATCCGGTGACGCACTGGGACCTTATTCACAAAGCGTCCATTAACTACCACAGGCGCTCGTGGCACGGACCACCCCTTTTTTCTAACTTTCTGTTTACAAATTTATTTTCAATAAAATTTCTTTATTTCTTTATTATTTCATCTCTTTTTCCTTATTTTAACTTGTTTTTGTCAAGATTCATATAATCTCATGTTAACAACAATTCGCATGTTTCGACCTTATTGAGATACTAATAATCCACAAGTGTTAGTTAACATGAGATTATATGAATCTTGACAAGAACAAGTTAAAATAAGGAAAAAGAGATGAAATAATAAAGAAATAAAGAAATTTTATTGAAAATAAATTTGTAAACAGAAAGTTAGAAAAAAGGGGGTGGTCCGTGCCACGAGCGCCTGTGCTGTCGATTGAAAGTGGATGTAACAATTAGATTTTAGGGTAAAGGTAAACTTGTTTATTATAAAGTTGCAATATTCTCGAAATATCAATAGATAAAAGAATCGGGACAAGATACAATGTATATTATATTATATTATAACACACGTAGTTTCGTTAATCGAGAGCTTTCCACTTTTTTTCAGTTGAATACCCGGCTAAATGGTAATCCCAGAGGTATTTCACGAAACACCAAAACCTAAAATTGAAAAACAAAAGCTAAGTTACTTCCAGCAATATGTATCGACTAGACTGTCTAATAACACAATTTCATAACCACCTAACTAGTAGGATGTTGCTGTAAAAAAAAACCAACAGAAAACAACAACAACAACAAACAAAAACAAAAATAAACAAAACAAACAAACAAAAAAACAAACATTCAAGCAAACCACATCGGTCGTAATGATTAGCGTGCTCGATTCGAGTGCGGCAGCCGGCAGAGCGCATTGACGTTGCGCACGGTATTGCGTCAATGATGAACAATATATATTTATTGCATGCTGGTGAAGGAAATATGAAAATTTATTCACCCAAGAGTATCATATTCCCCGAGGGCATCGCCCGAGGGGAATATGATACTCAAGGGTGAATAAATTTTCATATTTCCTGTACCCGCATGCTATAAATGTTTTATTATACCGAATGCAACCAAGAAAACACATACATGTATATATAATTTAATTTGATTTGAATATTTCAATCTGATTGGCTAATCCGCCTGAGAAAATTTTGGCTATACTCGATAACCTGGCCCGGTTGGTATTGTGACGTCACCAACTGACGTGTTCATTCGCCGACAAATTCAAATACATGTAGTCACATGAAATAATCGTAATTAAAATCGAGGAATCATTAAATTTTGTTGCAAAAATTAAATTATAAGGAATATTTGAAATTGTTGAACAGGTTATACTTGCATAATCTGGTTTGGGTCAGTTTACGCTTTTCATAAACCGCTTCGCGGTTTATTAAGCGTAAACTGACCCAAACCAGATTATATCGTATAACCCGTTCAACAATTTCAAATATTCCTTAAGTAAAATACTGCTGGCAAACATATTCTAAGCCCATTGGAACGTGGTCTCCGATATTTAAAAATCACATTGTAACGGTTGCCTGCAAATGATGCGTTCCGAGTGCCTCTGACGTTTTCCTGTCAAAGAACGATAACTCTGGCGGGAAAACCCGCGAGGCTTCCGAAGTGGTGGAATATGATATTTATTTCACGGAATATGATTTTTGTCCTGTGTGATCACGTGTTCTGATTTTTACCCATTGTCCAATCAAATTAATCTATTTACGGTAATTCATATATGAGGTATAATAATATATATTTATTACATGCTAGTGAAGGAAATGATGAAAATTTATTCACTCAAGAGTATCATATTACCCGAGGGCATCGCCCGAGGGGAATATGATACTCAAGGGTGAATAAATTTTCATATTTCCTGTACCCGCATGCTATAAATGTTTTATTATACCTCATATATTAATTACCATAAAGAGATTAATTTGATTGGACAATGGGTCAAAATCAGAACACGTGATCACACAAGACAAAAATCATATTCCGTGAAATAAATATCATATTCCACCACTTCGGAAGCCTCGCAGGTTTTCCCGCCAGAGTTATCGTTTTTTGAGAGGAAAACGTCAGATGCACTCGGAACGTATCACTTGCACACGACCGTTACAATTTGTTGATGTATGTTTTTAAATGTCTTGAGACAACGTTCTGGACTTAAAACATGGTTGCCAGCAGTATTTTACATATGTATGTGTTTTCTTGGTTTCATTCGGTATAATAAAAAATTTATAGCATGTGGGTTCAGGAAATATGAAAATGTATTCACCCTTGAGTATCATATTCCCCTAGGGCGTTGCCCTCAGGGAATATGATACTCTTGGGTGAATAAATTTTCATATTTCCCTCACCAGCATGCAATAAATGTATATTATTATACCGAATGAAACCAAGAAAACACATACATGTATATGTAAAATACTGCTGGCAAACATATTTTGCGTGTAAGACGTAACAAACTGTGTTAAAGAAAAATCAGGTGCGCTCTTGCAGAAAGTGTGAAACGTTCGAAATTTTGCATAGCAATTTTACGTCATATTTTCTTTATGATGTCGTATGAAAAAATACTCCGTGTTGAAGGAAAAGAAGGTATTTTCGAAAATTCCGAATTTGCCTGCTTCTGTAAGATTCTAAGGAGTGGCAAGTTTCTTCAAGTTAGACTTATAATAATAATAAAATGAGAAAACATTCAATTCTGATAATACCACATAAAAGTACTAAGAATCGTGTATAAAATACCAAATTCTCACAGCTTTGGACCAACGCATAAAATTAGCGCCACGTATTTTTTCGGATGTCTTGCAAAAATGTCCAACGTCGAAGTTTTAGGATTCCAAGTAACGAAACAGTCATAGTAAGACGTCATATTGTAAGATAAATGTTTAAATTGTGAAAAATTGTGGTTTATTGTAAAAGTACCTATACTGAATGAGACACAGAGCATAAGTTTTAAAAAATGTATCTACTCTTAAAACGTCGTTTGGAGCAAAGCCGAATGTCTTGCAGTGTTGTCCACTAAACGATTTTTACGTTGTTAACGTTATACAAGCATTATGTATGGTGCTGATGTTCAACCGCTTTATACACATCGCAAAAGTGTTGGCTCCACTTGAAAGTTACTTGGTATACAGCAGGGGCGGATCCAGGGGGCGGGGCCTGAAATTGGAAAAAAATATGCATAAAATTTAGATTTTTCACACGAAATACCACAACAAATTTCCCGCCTCGCTCCGCTCGGCGCGATTTTTTAAAGTGCGCCCCCCTAGCCTGAAATCCTGGATCCGGCCCCTGTACAGATCTTTATATGACTCACGACTTTTATATTAATAAAGATCTTCCTTTAACCCGTTCAAACCTCTACATTTAGCTATATTATACCTTTACAAAAAGTACCAATTTAAATACACGCCTCCAAAACAAAAAAAAAGATGTACTTCTCTTTTATTAGACCCATTTTGGAATATGGAGATGTTGTTTGGGATACGCAAACTCATTATTTGAAAAACTTTTGGAAAGAAGGGAAAAACATGAATTGATTTTACTTCATAAAATAGTTAACAATCAAGCACCTGGATATTTGAGAAATTTGTTACCTGATAGAGTCGATAATCGACACTACCATAACACTCGTCAGTCTGCGAATATTCTAGAAATAAGTTCAAAAACTAAATTCTATTCAAATTACTTCCTTCCATCATCCATAAAATTATGGAATAGACTCCCTATAGATACTCGAAATTCAAGGTCCCTGAATATTTTTAAGGAGCGAATTAAAACCCAAAATAGCAAATGTCCTGCATATTATTACAGTGGCACTCGATTGGGTAAACTTTTACACACCAGGTTAAGAATGAACAGTAGCTCATTAAATGAGCACCTGTTCATTCGAACTCTGGTGGATTCCCCTAATTGTACATGTGGTCAAGTCGAGTCTGCATCCCATTTTTTGACATCGTGCAAAAAATATACTGATTTACGAAATGAACTCTTGTATACAATCAATTATCCGGTTACTATTGACGTTAAACGTCTACTAAAGGGTCAGACACCTTAAGTGTCGATCAAAATATAGACATTTTTATCAAGGTACAGAATTTTATTCTTAAAAGCAAAAGATTTACATCATAATTCTAGGTTGCATTTCATCTGTATTACTAATTTTATATCTTTCTGTTTTGTTATTCCACTGTCTATTATTGTTTTTTTTTTAAGATTTGTCATGTAGCATGTTCCATAACTTGTTTGCAATAATAGTCAATTATAATTCATAGAAGACGGATTAGTATAAGCTTAGCTTGTTTCCGAATCCTGTCATGTTACACAAAATTTGTATGTATTATAACATAACAGTTTATCATGAATAAATATGTCTATACCAAAACAAAAACTGTAAACCTGTCAGTCAAAATAGAAAAAAAATTCACCAAATAATTTCTTCAAATTCAGACGATCTTTTGGTCCGAAACTTGTCTTGTTACAACTGTGGCGATTGCTATATTAGAAAATTCAAAGCTGCGAAAAAGTAGAATTCATTGGTTACCATAAGAGAGTTACAATGGTAGAAACTGCATGTGAAACAATAAAGAACGTATATATTCTGATTCCGATACAATCGAAAATATTGTTGAGAAAGGTATGGTGGTTGCAGTTTTAGCTAACGATGCAAATTATGAGCACTACGTTCAAAAACTGACAACAGGTCCATAAACAATTGAACAGATATTTTCTGATAGTTGGTGTGACACTTTTGATCGTGGTTCAAAAATTGTAAGAGGATTGTATAACGACACGGTCCAAAGCAAGAAGGGGATAAACTCATTGTTCAGGAAGAGTTACATCTTGACATTCTTCAATCTTGGATGCATGTACATTGTATTTGATAAATAAAAGAAATGTTATCATAAAAGCTACACCTTGATTATTGTTAAAATCAACACTCTCCCGAAGCGATAGGTATACAGTATGAGGAATAGCTGATCGTCGGTTCGTGCGTTACTTCGACCTTATCAATAATAACCGGAAAACCAAAATAATAAATAGCAACAGGGACACTAAAGCTTTCGATACTAATTAAACCTTGAAAACCATATAACAACAGGGATACGGATTAATATAAGTATAACCACTTGTTTCCGAATCCTATTGATTAATTTAAATGTCTGTACAATTTAGATGTGCATTATCATAATGTGTAATATTGAATTAATTAATAAAATATGTTTACACTAACAGGGACACACACAAATAGAGACAGACAGACAAATTTATAACTATATCTTGAGCTGAATAAAACACATTTACACGACGTTGCCTTTGATACCAGACTTTAAGTGCTAGAACGTCGTTTGACGTTACCGTATAAGTATATGTTATCGTGCGTAACGTCATTGGGTTCGTGTCCTGTTCGGGTCAAATCAAAAGATTATTAAATTGGTATGTTTTGCTTCTCCACCAAGGAAGCAACGTTAAGGAGCAAGAGCAAAGATCGGTTGACTCGGAATCAGGATATTTATATGTCCGAGTGGAGAAACATTTCTACGCGCGGACTGTTATTTCAGCGAATTAGTACTATAAAACTCCAAATACGCGTGACGGTCCAGTGCAATGTGGCATTTTATAGAAGTGTAACCTGTCCTCGCCATGATATAGCTGAAAATTGCTCATTTGTTATTAAATAACAACCACTCACTCAACTAACATAAAACAATAGAACCGGAATTGAAATATAATTTAGTGACGTTATCTAATTCCAGATTTAATTTGTAAGCCATTTAATGTCAACACCAGAGTTGTAATCGGATTAGGTCACAATCACTTAACTTTGGCGGGGTTTGTTCTTAATCTTGGCTTAAGTTGTTTGAATGTATAGTTATTATATTATTATAGTTGTCAATTTTGAAATGAAATATTATCTTGACAATTGCAGGCATGTAAGAACGTAATGCCTAGCTCACCTAACCCAAAGGGTTAGGTCGGGTGAGGTTTTGCCGTCCGTACATGTTTACATTTTAATCTTCTTTCATGAAACTACTGAGCCAACTGGAACCAAACTTGGCATGAATGTTTATTTGAAGGTCAAAACAGTTATGCTCTTGTTGAACAGAAGTACACAAAAGAAACAAGATGCCCAAATGTGTCGAGATGGGCATTGTTTTAAATCTCATTCTCTGAAACCACTGGGCACATTTGAACCAAACTTGGTAGGAATGTTCAGTGGATGGTCCTCTTAAAAAGTTTATGTTTTTTTGTTGGTCGGAATTACACAAAAGAAACAACAGGTCCAAAGCTGCAAAATGGGCATTGTCTGTTTTAATCTTCTTCTCTGAAACCCTTGGTCCTATTGGAAACAAAGTTAGTAGGAATTCCCGCGAAAGAAACAAGAGGCCCAAATGTGTCAAAATGGGAGTGTTCTGTGTCTTCTCTGAAATCACAGGACCAGTTGGAACCAAAGTTGTTAGGAATGTTCATTTAATAGTCCTCTAAAAACTTGATGCTTTTTTTGTCGATCAGAATTTCACAAAAGAAACAAGAGACCCAAGGGTGTCAATATGGACATTTAAATCAAATAAGAATTCCTGTAAAACATTCAGGAAAATAGAAAATAAAAACGGGTACAAATTCCTCCTTAACTCACACCTGTGAGAAAGGAGAAAATCTTATTATATTATATTAGACACATATTTTATATTATCATACATATACAATATTAAATATTTTTCCTTTTATGCCACTGTTAATAATTTTTTCGCAAGCCAATTTGCCAGTGTCAAAGGCTTTACAGAAATTGGTAAATACACGAAATAGTGTTTTTTTTACCAAAGTATAAAGATATCAAAGATCGGAGTAATAATAATCTGTGGTAGAATGCCCTTTTCGAAAACTGATCATCTTTTGTTTAAAAATTAGAAGTAAATAAGTTCCCCTATACATCTGATAAACATTATTGCCTTAAACTTATATGGGTCCATATTATGAAATGTTTCCAGTGTCTATGACCAGATTAAATATTTTGTATAAGACACAAATTAATAACGGTGGTGAATTTTTGAAATACCGTACTCAATCAAAATTTTATCAATATCCTGGAATTTGTATGTAAACCTTGATGTATTATGTCACTGGTGTATCAAAGTATATAAACCTTTATCTACACTGTCACTGGTGTGTCCAATTAAATAAACATTTATGCATACTATTGTTAGTGTGTCAAAGTATATAAATCTTTATGCATACAGTGACTGGTGTGTCAAAGTAAATAAATATTTATGCAGACAGTCACTGTACACAAACATTTATGAATCTATACTATTTGTGTTTATCAAGAGCAATAATCCTTTTGATGTGCACTATTACCAAGGAAATTATACTTGTTATTTTTCACTCATTCCAAGTCACCAGTTTATGGTTGAAGACAAATTTAAGGTTTTGTCTCAATGATATAACCTCAGGAAGTTGTCTTTAAAACATAACTACACAGTGATGATTATGAAAAATTATAAAAAGAACGGAACAATATTGAGAAATGAATGAACTCGGAAGCATGTCTGGGAATCTTGCATAGTGAGGTGCTCTTACAGCAGGGGTCTGGATTGTTTAAGTTCCACAGAAACTCTGGTGTATATGGCTTAAAATCCTTTATTCTATCACCTTATTATAAATCTAACAAGGACAACGAAAATCAATAGGGTTCCAGATTCTCTTAAGAACTAAGTATATACCATGTTTGGTCAAAATCCATTGAAGGATGTTAATTCTAGAGTGTTCACAAGGATGTTACAGGGTAAAAATTACACCCTGTGACCTTGAAAATCAATAGGGTTCCAGATTCCCTTAAGGACTAAGTATGTACCAAGTTTGGTCAAAATCCATCGAAAGATGTTGATTCTAGAGTGTTCACAAGGATGTTACAGGGTAAAAATTAGACCCTGTAACCTTGACCTTTGACCTTGAAAATCAATAGGGTTCCAGATTCTCTTAAGGACTAAGTATGTACAAAGTTTGGTCAAAATCCATTGAAGGATGTTGATTCTAGAGTGTTCACACGGAAGGACGGACGGACGGACGGATGGTAGCATTACTATATCCCTTTGCAACTTCGTTGGCGAGGGGATAAAAAACACTTTCTTGAACAACAGTGAGTTATTAAAATTTTGTTCTCTCTCAGCCAATCAGAAATTAACCTTCATATCACTGCAGAATCTAATTTTTGAGTCAGAACAGGTGAAACTATCCGTTTTGCTGAAAACATCACTTTGTCACTATTTTTCTTCACAGTTTTTTACTTCACTCCTCTATTTTTTCTCAAATTTACATATTTTACTAATCCCATTCGACTGAGCCATAGTGGGTATCTGCTAAAATATTGCTAAAAATCATCACTGACTACAAAACATCTTTGCCACAGAAATCTTGTGGACACAAAATAATATGAATAAACAAGTTATTTTTCACATTTATTTTTATACAAAATAAATTACAATAAAAATTCGGATCTGCAACAAAGATATACTTTAAAAAAAATAAGGACGGATTTATAACGGTGATTTAATAAGCACCATATAAACATTAGAAATACAGCATTTTTTCAACATATCTTAAGATAATAATACAACTTGAAGGTTACAATGTATGACCTTTGTTACTAAAGTCACAATGTATGATCCTTGTTACATGTACCAAGGTCAGAATGTATGACCCTTATAACCTTGCTATGTCATAGTTGAATATTTCACATCAACCTTGTAATCAGTGTTCAACCGTCATATAAAGTTACATGAACTATCTCATTAGCATATAACTGTTCTGTGTTTGAAACAATAACATTGCATACATTATCTTTGATTGGAAATTATAATTCACTTTAAAATTGAAAAGGCACATTTTGTTTAACGAAATATACCTGATAAACAGTATATCTCTATAATTAGTGAACAGTAGGTATGCAAGGCAGTATAATAAAATTATAATGGAGTTTGAATACATCAAACATCAAGGCAGAATGTTGTTTCAGTCAGCAGAAATTCCCAACTTTATACCACACCAAAAATATTCTAGAAGAGACATTGAAAGGTCTTCAAATAGACAGCATATTTAAATACACTAAGATAAAAGAAAGAAATATTTCTGTCTTTAGAAAAGACTTCTTAAATCCAAAATAGTCTTGCATTGATATAGTAAAGACAGTAAATATATCAAAATTTGAAATAATTCTAATTCAATTTTATTTCTGAATGATTGTAATTTTGTTGTTAAATATGGCAAAATTTCTCCTTGGTGATGACCAAAGTGTAAGGGGAGATAAATCTCTGAAATATTGTTTGTTGTGAGAGGAGAGAAATCTCTGAAATATGTTTTGCTGTAAGGGGAGATAATTCCTTCAGTGAGGTGGTCAAGTATAAGGGTAGACAACTTCTACTGACTGACAGGTAAACCTTCATCATAGTTCAGAGAAATATCACAGATAATAATATAAAATAATATACAACAATTGTAAAAATGCACTAGATTTCAATAGGTTTCGGAATTGGTTTTCTAGTATGTCTCATTGTAGAACCTGGTTCTGAAGGTTTAAATGGAGCATGTTTGCCATACGGTCGTGGTATAGGTAATTCGCTATCATCATCAGGTATATATGCATTAGGACGAGGTTCTGCTGTGGTTGTAACACCACCAGCAATCTTATATTGGTCTTCTTCTTCCTCTGCCTGAAATGAATTAACATCAAAATAAAATATGTAAGAAAAGACGTGGATGTAAATTAACATGAAAGACTATCTAATTCTACACTTAGACATAAATTAAACAACGGAAACGCAAAGCGTGGCATATCCTCTCGCCTAAAAATATGATTCTAGAGTGTTCACAAGGATGTTACAGAAGGACGGACGGTAGCGTTACTATATCCCTTCACAACTTCGTTGGCGAGGGGATAATTAAAGGAGCAGCACTTTTATTGCAGTTCTAAATTTCAGTCACAGTAGGGTCTTCCATAATAAGAATTTGAATTTTGAATTTTGAATTTTGGTGTTTAATGCCACTTTAATCAATATTTCAGCTATATCATGGCGATCAGTTACCCTAAAATAAGTGTAAAGTGCCCCTAGCCTCCAGTTGAACTGCTACTCTTTGAAACGGCTCCAGATATCTATTTGTTCATTAATAACATTAACAGCAATTTCAAGATCATAGGATATCCCACCCAATGAGAACAGACAAATACTGAATGTGGAGCCATAGCAAAAAAAATAAAGAGTAATAAACATACAATTATGTGAAGTGTGTGTTTAGTTATGGTAAAGATGTTGTAGTATGAAATATTGGTGATAATATTTTCTTACAAATTGGTGAGCGAGTGATTGTTGTTTAACATTAGTGAGCAATTTTTCAGCTATATTATGGGAAAAACAGGTTACATTTCAATGAATCAATAGTATAAATTTTGAGCATACCTGATTAAGGTTATTCCAGAAACATGTCGTGCACACTAAATTTGATATCTACGTTTTTATTAATAGTTTCAACATTTTTACAATCAAGAGGTTAACAGTTCTGGTATAACAAGGAGTGTCATTACTGTCTCCCTTATTTCCAGGAACTAAATCTTAATAAAAACTCTTTTGTTCCACATTTTTATACTTATCTTTGACATGATGGAAACTATATTTCTGCAAAGGAACAGACTTTAAGAGAAGAATTTATTGACAAAAATGAAATTACACTTGTAAATCAATCATAAAATCACCTACCATTCTAATTTCTTCTTTGTCTCTTTGTCGAATGTCATCATCCCGTAACATCCGGAGCCACGCCCTTTCATAATCATCATTAGGTGGTTCCCCTTTTTCCATTCTAATATAACATTGTTCTAATTCAGCTTCTTTTTCTTTTAAATTTTGTTGCAATTTAAGAGCATTTGCTTGGTTCATTGATAATTCTGATACCATTGCCATCATTTGACGTGTGGTACCTTTTATTTTTCCTTGTAAATCATTGACCTATAAAATAAAATTATTGACCTATAAAGTAAAATCATTGACCTATAAAAAAAGGGGGGTTTAATCAACATCATGTTTCATACTACATGTACAATTACAAACTACAGTGAAGCTTGTCTACACAAAACATCTCTGAGGGTATTTTTGTTTGCTTAGAAATAAATAGTTTAAATTAAAAAAATTTAACACTGGAATTACAGTCAAACCTGTCCTAAAGAGCAACTCTATATAAAAAAATCACTGTCTATAAAGGGCAGTCTCATTTATGCCATTAACGAAATATAATATTAACCTGTATATAAAGGACAACTACTCATAAAGGTAACATTTTCAGGTTTCCTTGAGTGGCCTTTAAATACAGGTGTGACTGTATATTTGACCTTACAATTCATTCATTCTTAAACATTTACAGTAGTCTAATTTTGATAGTCTTTAAAACTTTTACTAACATTAGACTTCAGGATTAGTGAGAAAATTGATTGTCATACATTCTGGATTGTTAATTTAGCTTTGAAATGTGAAAAAAAGTATGATTTTAGAATCTTAACAATGACTTAAAGTAATCCTACAAACAATGTAAGATTTTGTATACTTGCAGTTTCTAAATCACACAATCATAAAATATGGTACCTTTTTGGCAAGTTCTAATGTGTCTTCTTTCCCAGATTCAGCCTTTTTCTTAACTCTTTCAGCTAATCTGATGACTTGTTCGTATATTAAATCTTTTTCCAATAAATGTTCTTCTTTTTCAGCTAATCTCATCTCCAGCTGTAATTAGAAAGAATTGAAATTATTATAATATTAAAACAATATGTTCCTTATTTGTATTTTATTAAAACTTGTTATGATACCAGTATTTAAGGTGGTACCATACACTTTAGGTAAAATTTGATCTGCTCATTTAATTTTCTTATTTTTTTGGCAGTGTGTTTGAATATATCCATTGTAATAAATATCAAAATTTTAACAAATTCCAACCAACAGACTCAGAGCTATAAATTCACTAGCCACATAGCAGCTTTTCTCTCTGTGGTTTTGATGCTTGAAATCTGCATAGAAACATCATATGATCAAAACATTTAACAGATTTTAAAGAGTTATCTCCCTGTAGTGTATGGTACCCACTTAATACATATCTGTCACCTTATTTCACAATAAGTGAGCAAGTGATTGTTGTTTAACGCCATGTGAGCAATGTTTCAGCTTTATCATGGAAAGAATAAGTAACATTTCCATGACGATGATGATGATGTCTGCTTTGTACAAGACCAACATGCTTAGTTGAATTTGTATATTGCTAGGTCACTGATGTTACTCCACTCGGACATATTATCCTGATTTCGAGCCAGCCTGTTTTTACTCTTCATACTTAACGTTGTGTGCTTAGTGGAGAAGCAACAAATACCAATTTTGTAGTCTTTGGTTTGACCTGATCAATGCCAGGACTCATGATATACTGCACACCAATGCATGGATCATAGATAATACATAGATAATGGATTACAGACTTTCAGTGGTACCAGAGAGTTACTTTATCATTAATCATGTGTGCTTGACTATTATTTGAAACTTTACATAGTGAGCTGTTATAAATGTGTATTCTCAAATCTAATACAAAACAAATTTACCCCTTCTGTTTTTTCATGGAGTTCTGTAGGTGTGGGATCTTTCCCTTCCAAATATCGTACTCTATCCACATTTCTAGGATCTTCCAATTCTTTAAATAACTCTACCATTCTTTCCTGACATTGCTCCAGCTAAAAATATATAACAATATTCATATTTTATTAATAAAAAAGGTAAATATAAGTATATCTATATCATAATACATAAATTCTTCATCAGAAAGGATGTTTTCTATGAAAAAAACCCCCAACTAAATAAACACTTCTTAATATTATCATACAAAACAAAGTTTATATGGCACATCCAAATAAATCAAAGAAGACACTTTATATATCTCATATGACTATAATGTTTGCATTGTTCACCTAAAAAAATACATACAGGGTTAGGGTTAGGGTGTTTAATGCCACTTCCAACAACATTTTCGACGCCAAGACATTATTTCTTATTGATAAGACAGCATGATCTCATTATCTTGCTTTATTGTTTACCTGCGTCTGTAAGGTTTCTCTCTCTTGTTCTAAAGCTTGTTTCTGTGGAACTTGTTTTCTCAGTAATTCTATTGCTCGTTTATCTTCAGTCATTTGCATGTTTAGGAATCTTATTTCTTCCTCTCTCGACTGTAGCTCTACATTTCCATTCCTAATCAGCTGATCTAAAAGTAGAAACGGACAAAATATTTATATAAAATTTAAGAAAAATGTGAAAAAGATAAATTATGAAATTGAATTAGTTCTTAAGATGCTGATGTAAAAATATAAATTTACATAAATTTACCAATACATGTAGAGTCAAACCTCCCTTAAAGGGCAGTCTCATTTTTCCCATTCATGAATAGTGCATAAAATTTTAACATGTATATAAAAAGCAACTGGTCATAAAGGTCAAATTTCCAGAATCCCTTGAGTTGTCTTTATATAATACAGATTTGACTGTATATGAAAAAGCAAATATATCCAAATTTAGTCAGTTATTAAGACTTAGTGGATATTAAATGAAATCATACAGCAAATAAGGTAAAACATATTTCCTTTTCAAATTTCCAACATGCCTTAATTAAAATCAGGTTTAAGATGACAATAGTAATGGTGAAAACTATGTATTGCATAAAATGTGAGTGAGTTAGTGATTGTTGCTTAATGCCAATGAGTAATATTTCAGTTATATCATAGCGAGAACAAGTTAAATTCAATGAGATGATAATGATGTCTGCTTTGCAGTCGATAAACAGGCTTAGCTGGATTTTTATAGTGCTATCTCATTGAAACAACAGTCCGCAGGTAGACATGTAACTTCAATCGGCCAAAAATCCTGATTTAAAACCAACCAGTATCTGCTCTTTCTCCTTAATGCTGCATACTAAGAAGAGAAGCAACAAATACCAATTTCGTAGTCTTTGGTTTGACCCCACCAGAAGCTCCAACCTAGGATCTACCACAATTAACCATTACATCAACAAAGCAGTTGAATAAAATGAATATTGGAAAGATTAAACAAATTTATTAGTAAAAGCTTTTGTATCTAATATAATATAAGATTTTGTTGGAGATTTAAGTTACCTTCAATATTAACTTTCTCATAGAATGTTGCTACCTCTTCCTCTATCTGGATTAACTTCAAACCTCTGAAAAAAAAAAATTAATCTAATTGTGTGACTTTTAACAAAAATTACCTATGCAATTACTTACGTATAGGGGTTAGGGTTATGGTGTTTAACACCAATTTTCAGCAAAAATGAACACCCTGAGAAAACCACTGACCTGCTGCAAGTCACTGACAAGCTTTATCACATGTTGTATCGAGTACACGTCACCATGAGTGGGATTCGAACTCACAACTTTGATGGTGATAGGAACTGATAGCATATGTAGTTGTAAATCCAACCACAATACGATCACGACCACAATGGCCCCTTCCTTACTTATATGAATCAGGATCTTTGATATTAAATCTATTAGATGTACAAATTTTTATATTTTTTATGCTTAGAGATTTGGAGCTTAGAGAGTAATGTTTTACAAGTAACAGATTCAAACCATCTGAACTAGTAGTTAGCTTTAACCAATGTAATGTTGTGACTATTTCTCACCTATCATTTCTCTTTTTCAATTCTTTAGAGTACATATCTCGAAGTCTTGTACTTTCCTCCTCACCCTGGTTAATCATCATATTCAGTTTTGACATGTCCATTTTCTGTTGATCTTGTTGTGCCTTCATCTCCATATATACAGCCTTCTGTTTAGATAATTCATTCAATAAACTATCTCTTTTCACTATGTTTGTCATGTGCTTCAATCTCTGATTTTGTAAAATCCTGTAAAATGTAAGTTTATATTACAGTGAAATCTGTCTAAACTGAATCTTGAATATGCTGAAATTCTGTAAAACAAAACTACATTGTATAAATAAAATCAGCATGTTGGAAATCTTGAGTACTGAACATCTGTCTATTCTGAACACAAAAGATGGTCCTAAGGAGGTTCAGTTTAGACAATGTGATATTCAACAAATAAAGATTCTGATGGGTCTTTCTCAATTCTGATTGTAATAAATGAAGTTTTTATCTGGTCTGTATTCGAAAATTACGAGAACCCACAACATCACATAAATAATCGTACCAATTACAACACTTTGCATTACACTAGCCATTCAAGTACCGGGAAGCTAATTTTTTATTCACAGTAAAACAAAAATTTATTGTATCAATGGTTTCAGTAAATTTAGAGATACTATGATCATAAAAAAAATCTACCAATCAAAAATGATCTTGATTACTTACTTATCTTTATCATTTACAGTGTGCCGTAAGATCTCTATTTCATTCTGTAACATTTTGATTTTCTCCTTCATTTCTGCAGCTTTTTGTGTACTGGTCTGTATCAAATTTACACATTTATTTCTCTCATTCTTTATTACATCATACAACTTGGCAAATTCTTTTAACCTAGAAAATTGAAAGAAAGTGAATTTTTAATACATATTTATGAAAATTATTCATTGAATACATTCGATTACCAGGTATTTTATTTTTTCAAGGGTTCTGTTGAGATGTCATTAGAAAGATTTAATCTTGTAAAATTAAGCAAACTTTGCATTCTATATCAATTGAAATGAAAGAATTAAAAAGTATTTTAAAAGTATTCTTGATATAGCTATGTTACTTGTAAAAGTTAAGACACCAACAAAATCAATACAACTGTTGGCCACATTTTGATAGATTAGTTTGGTTTGGTATATGGTATTTAATGCCACTTTCAACAATATTTCAGTTATATCGTGGCGGCCAGTTTTATTGGTGGAGGAAACTGGAGTACCAGTAGAAAACCACCGACCTGCCGCTAGTCATTGACAAACTTTATCACATAATGCTGTATTGAGTACACCTCCCCATGAACGAGGTTCGAACTCAAAACTTTACTTGTGATAGGCACTGATTAAACAGGTAATTGTAAATCCATATACCATACAATCATAACCATGACAACCCCCTTTTTGATAGACTAGTACATATGTACTAATATAAAATTTTTGATAGACTAGTACATATGTACTAATATAAAAACAAAGAAATGGCTTCATTTAACTTAGTTTTTGCACTAAAATATATTAGGAAGACATAACCCCAACTTACTTCATTTCCATTTCTTTTTCTTTCTTTTTATGGTCAGCTATCTGTAAATCTTTTGTTTGTAGATCTTCCTCAGCCTTATGGAATCTGATTTCTGCTCTCATGAAGTCTCTGGCTTTCTGTTCTCTTTCATCAGCCTGTAATTAATATAATACATGTAAAAGGTTTGACCAATTATAACAGCTATACAATTATGAAAAAAAAAATTAAAATAGAGGTGGTCAACAATTCCACCAATATCAACAAAACAAACGATATTATTGCTACCATTATTAATTAAGAAGTTCTGTAAAAATAAGTGCAATCAAAATAGTTCTGTTGTTTTAATATCCTCCATTAAATAATAATAATACAAAAATACATGATGTATTTCACAGTAAATAAAAGTCAAAAGTATCATACAAATTTAATAAAAATATGCTTTCATCATTTTCCCTCCATTTGAAACCATGGGCCGTCATGGTCGTGCCCATCACCACTAAAGTTGTGAGTTTGAACCCTGTGCATGGCGAGGTGTACTCGATACAACATTATGTGATAAAGTTTGTCAGTGACTTGCGACAGGTTGGTGGTTTACATCGGGTACTCTGGTTTCCTCCACAAATAAAACTGACCATCACGATATATCTGAAATATTGTTGAAAGTGGCATTAAACACCATAAACCCTAACCTTAACCTAAACTATTCGAAACATAATGTCACATAACTAGTAAAAGAATCCATTTTTTGTTTACCTTAATGGCTGCTAAGCGATTAAGTTCAACAACTTCTATCCTGAGATCACTCTGTTCATACAATAATGCCTGCTCTTGTGCAGCACTGGTTTCTAATGCGATATGTTTATCTGTTGTAACTTTGTTCTGCAAAATGAGAAAGCAATGTTTGATTTAGAATACAAAATTTCAATAAACTTTTACTGAGGTTACAGGTATGAATTAATTAAAGCATACATGTAATGACAGACATGGTTTTGGCAATCAATTATATAGCTTCTAAAAATGTGAAAGTTCTGGAAAAAACAAGACTCCTTTTATAAAACAAATAATTTTGACTTTTCTAAACTATAATACATACATGTTTTGCTAAAGAAACTTTCACCATTTCCACTTCTTTTGCTAAGTCAGCCTTTTTCTTTGACAGGGAACCATCATCTTTAGGTAATGATTCAACCTGTAAAGATAAAAAAATATCAAACTGATGACTAAAAGGTCAAAAGAGTTATAATCTTTTTTGATTACAGTAAAATTATTGTTCCTAAAATCATAACAAATTTACTTTAAAATCTTATCAAATTATCCCCCTTTTCAATTTTTTCACTGTATTTTCTGTGGAAACATAAAACAGTTGAATGGAATATCAAAATTTGAAGACATTAGTTAAAACAATTTTACAAAACGATAAAGAAATTTAAAATTGATTGAGAATTATTAAATGCAATATAAATTGTGAATTATCTCCCCTTATACCTGTGATTTTGTCTTTTCATTGACAGATTTAGTATGTAAAAGATTTTCTTCTGCCACTTTATGCTGTAATTCTGCTTTCTTTAAGGTCTTTAGATCCCTATCTTTCTCTCTTGTTCTTCTAGCATGTGTCTCATGTTGGTTTTTCTTTTCTAACATAATATGTCTTAATCCCATGTCAATTGTACCTCTGCAATAGACAAATTTCAACTACAAATTACTGCAATTAAATTGATTATTTTATGTTGTTGCATCATTTAATAGGCAAGTGAGAACAAGATTAAACTCTAACCAAACAACTATATATGGTTTAACTACATATCCCCTGTTACTGATGATTTTGGATTGTGAACTGTCACTATTATATTCTCTAGACCAACTACAGTCTACAGACGAGATTCTGTCCATAACCTCTTAATTGAAGACATTTGAAAATGAAAAGCTAGTCAAAAGCGTTGACAAAATTCTTACATTTTATGCATTGTCAGTTACGGTACTCGTTCAATTCAATATTAGAAACAAAACTAAAATTATTACCTGTCTCCTTCCAAAGTAGCTTGTTCATTTTTAGCAGCTTCAATTTCTTTTAGAATCATGCTGACTTCTGTATTCTTTTGATCAACAAGAGATTTTCCTTTTTCCACTTCAGTCTCTAATTCAAATTTCTCATCTGTTAAATCTTCTTTCTTTTTCTTAAAAAGCTTCAAAGAATCTTTGAGAGTTTCATGTTCAGAGTCTAATGTTTTCTGTTTCTTGTCAATCTCACTAAAGTAAAAAAAAATCAACAATGAACATGTTCTGTGTAATTAAAGTGCAAAATAGAAAAACAACTGGTGTGAAATGAAAAAAAGAGTGAATAAATGATTGTTGTTTAATGCCAGCTCAGCAATTTTTCAGCTATATCGTGGAGAGAACAAGTTAATTTTCATTGAGATGAAGATAAAATCTGCTTTGTACTAGACCAACACAAATATCAAAATCATTCATTTGGAATTGTCAAGAAGTCCTTATGATGGAGTGATAAAACTTGGCTGCCTGCAGTTATTTGGCATTTTAAAGTTATTAAATGGCACCTCTTCTTGTAGTAAGAAAAGTTTAAAGATTTCAAAGGCATAATCAGAAGCCGTAATCGAAGAAGAATAGACCGTACTTTAAAAATAGATTATTCACATGTATGCTTAGATAACAAACTTCCAATGAAAATTAAAAATAGAACAATTCATTTTAGTTTGCAGTGTCTGACATTAAATATCATCTCCATGTTTTACTTGTGAAAACATGCAATTTTTATTTGTTCATGTCCAGTGAGATTTCAATTGTCATGCAGAATTCTTATACTCTTGATTTTATGGTAGTGTTTGAAAGGATACCAAGACATTATTTCTGTAGCATACCTGTAACATTATTGCTATTTAGCTATGTTGTGTCATGGACAATGCCTATATCCTACTAATAGCAAAAACGGAAATGCCATGAAACATTAATAATAAATTGGGGTAGAATTAGTGATGTCATTGGGTCAAACATTATAGGGGTTAATTCAACCTATTAAACCATTTTAAAAAATAAGTATAAACAGGTAAGAAAAAATGTTGGCATAGGTTGAATAAGTTAATTATTATATAAACATGACTGGTGTTGTATAAATATATATGGTGCTGTTTGATTAAGATTGAATCAGGGGAGGTATCAATGTACTCAAAGTACACAATAATAATATTAATTATGAATGTAAAACAAGAAAAGGCATACTTTATTATCATACTTTCTGTAAATAACAAAAAATATAATTATTATAAGCAGTATGTGCAAGCATCACATAACAAAATGCCCCCCAAAAAAATATTATTTAACTTAAATTTGATAAAAAAAATTATAAAAATAGTTATATTTTGAAATTTGGGGATTAAATTAATCTAACAAAAAAGAAAAAAAAACCTATGCACATTTATTAAACTTACTGTTGTTCTTTGATATTATGGATATCACTAAGTAACTAGCTTGGAGTGAGCACTGACCAATGTAATCAGAACCTGCCTTAATTATTTTTTTTCTAAACAATATCTTTAAACTTAGTTTTTATTGAAAAGTACAATACAAAATACTGATGAATTGTAAATTTAAAACTAAAGCCTGATTTCCAAAAATAATTTTTATTAGCAGAATTTTTCTATAATTTCCAAATGAGATTCTTGAATAACGTTGTTTAATTACATATTTTAATATAATTTTCTTTATATAAACATTTTTTTTTAATTATAATATCATTATTTATTTCAAGAAATTTTCTAACAGAATGAATTTAGATTTTTTAATAACATTTTTCAATACAGAGTTATTCTAATATTTTCCTTTATGATCTCTATGTCTAAATCATCAGGTATTAGCTCACCTGTAATTATCATTAACTGTTATATAAACATCTATTGTAATATGCTTGTTGGCATTCATTGAATATAATATTTCATAATGTTGGCATGGGTTGAAGACACCATTATAAGTGAATGAAATAAAGACAAGGTAATTAATGGACATTTAGAACTTACTTAAATTGTCTCTGAAGTTTATCTTTCTCTTTCATCAGCTGATTAGGAACTGAATTAACTTGAACAAGGTCACCCTATAAAAGTAAAAATAATACTGTAATATGTTTTGGCAGCATTTTTCTAAGCATATATGACTTGTTAAAGGAATTGACCAATATATTCTAATGAACATTGAATATCTATAGATGGGTATTGTAATACAGTTAATCTTATTTACAGGTATTTACCATGGCTTCAAAATATCATAAAATAACATAATACATGTATGTACTAAATTGACTTTTGAGAAACATTAAATACCATGCTAGCATCAGCAAAATGCCTTTAAAATATTTTATCAGTAATTTATACATTTTTCCTTCGATCTCAGTGAGAGATATTATCAGTATCAATCGACTGATTCAGACACTGAAAATTATCTGTCAATGTGACGTCAAGTACGATAAAACAATAACATCAGTCGTGAAGGTCTTGACATACCTTATCATTAGCATCATAGCTCGTTTATCGGAATAGCTGCAATACTACTACTAGTGATAATGTATGTCAAAACCTTCACTACTGCCAATATTCTATTCAATCTAAAAATAATAACAGAATAATTAACAGTATTCAAAGAAACTTGCCTTTAGTTTTTCCATTTCATCTATAAGTTTTTCATATTCCTTTTTATCCTGTATATTTTGTCTATTATTACTTTCCAGATCTTCCTTTAAGGATTTGTTTTCCATCTGCCGCTGCATGATTTCCTTTTTTATCTCGTCACACGCTGCCTGTAATTCCTTTATTTTCTTCTCTGTTTCCTTTAAATAAGAAATTTCAATACTTATAATAAATTTGAAACAATTTCTCTGATACTATAATTATTTTTCTAGACCACATCTTGGCCGTGATCGCACGATACAATGTAGTTGGATTTACATCTACTTATGTAATCAGCACTTATGACTACTATCGTAATGAGCTTGATTCCTATTACATGGTGAGGTGTACTTCATACAACATGATGTGATAAAGTGTGTAAGTAATTTGATGCAGGTCTGTGTTATTTGTAGCCTCATGCCAATACAGCTAGTCTTGAATTATATCATAACATAACATGATGGAGATCTACGTAGGTATATTTTGAATGACTCGTCAGTTAAGAACTCGGTTCTATTAAAACTGTGACTGAAAACTGAGTGGTATTGAATAACATCTGTGTTGTGATGTCCTTTATGATTTCTGCAACAACAAAAAACAATGTTCGGTTCGCCTTTACCTCCACTTGTTTATAGGAGGACTCATGTCTTATTTTCAATTTCATTATTTGTGTTTGCTTGTGCATAATGGTGTCCAAAACAAATTGTGTTGTATTTTCGCTTTGTTTTTCTTCGTCTTCCGTATCCCATGTTCCCAGTTTCTCTGGATTGTCCATTTTTGATTGCCACCAATTCCATATTCTCTTATGCTTAAATATATACTTACACCTTGTTTTGGAAGTCTAGCAAATTCCTTCTCAAGTATCTTCTTTTCTTCAGTCAGACTAAAAATAATGAGAATATAATAAAATAATGTGTGATAAAGACAGAATATTAAGCTACAATAACCAAAATTTCATTCTACAGAATAAAGTGTAAGTAATGTTAGTCTTTTTTTTCTAAAAAAAAAGACCAAATTTTTCAAAAGTTTAAAAACAAAAGTATACATTATAGACTTCTAATCAATCTTCCTTTGGTTTTAAAAATGAAAAGAAATTGTCTAGAATCATCTTTGTCCATTTAAATTAAGCTTTATACCATCTTGATACACTTTACCTTGAACTCTGGATTTGAATAACTTGTAAAATTTAGGTGATATCTGGATTTCAATAACTTGGAAAACGAATGTGAAATCTGGATTTGAATAACTTGGAAAACTTATGTGAATTCTGGATTTGAATAACTTGGAAAGCTTATGTGAACTCTGGGTTTGAATAACTTGGAAAACTTAAGTGAACTCTGGATGTGAATAACTTGGAAAACTTACATGAATTCTGGATTTGAATAACTTGGAAAGCTTATGTGAACTCTGGGTTTGAATAACTCGGAAAACTTAAGTGGACTCTGGATGTGAATAACTTGGAAAACTTACTTGAACTCTGGATTTGAATAACTTGTAAAATTTAGGTGATATCTGGATTTGAATAACTTGGAAAACGAATGTGAAATCTGGATTTGAATAACTTGGAAAACTTATGTGAATTCTGGATTTGAATAACTCGGAAAACTTAAGTGGACTCTGGATGTGAATAACTTGGAAAACTTACATGAATTCTGGATTTGAATAACTTGGAAAGCTTATGTGAACTCTGGGTTTGAATAATTCGGAAAACTTAAGTGAACTCTGGATGTGAATAACTTGGAAAACTTACATGAATTCTGGATTTGAATAACTTGGAAAACTTACGTTTCAAATTTGTAGTTGAGTTGGTACTCTCTATCCAATATTTCATCCTTAGCGTTAACACTTTTAAGGATATCACGTCTGAGATTAATAACTTCAGAATTAGAAGTTTTATCTGGTAAATTATCAGCCTTTTCTAATTCCACTCTCTGTCTCTCCAGTTCTACTTGCAGTTCCTTTACTTGTATCAACAGATTTGATTCATTATCTCTTGTTCTGAAAATAAATATGTCACATTTCAGTATGAAGTGTTCTTCATTGATATCTTGGTCTAAATGTGATTTACTGCTAAATACATTTTCTTCCGTAAATGAAGCTTTTCCATGAGAGATAGGGTCGTGTAAAGCTGTCTCTCATGAACTAATGTCCAAGAAAAACATACAAGTTTGTTTGAAGTCAACAGTTGAATGAATGATTTTGATGTGATAATGGAAAATCAGCAATATATATTGTGTAGTATAATAAAAACTTCATAGTCATATAAAAATTGCTATATATGAGAACTTACGATTTAACCGTTTCATGTAATTCTGTGTATTTGGCCTTTAGATGAGCTAATCTAGTTCCAGTAAGTTTACCCTCTTGAAAAAGCTGCAAAACAAAACAGATTTTAAAAATTTGGCAAATTTCAAAAAAATATTAAGCAATTATTCTGACATTGTGTAATTTTTCAATGTTTATTTTCTAAAAATTTAAAAGCTTAGTGGTTATATTTTCAATATTGATAGAAAGATAGACACATAGAAGAGTAATAATTGAAAATAGTTAAAAAGCTTAAGCATATATATATGTACACAGATCTTTTGGATATTGTCATGAATCTATAAATGAACATGTTCTAACCACAATATGAGCCTTATGGCTGTGATTGAATGGTATTTAAGATTTTCATCTACATTCAGTATCATCAACACTAAAGGTTTTTGTAATTTTGTTTATCAAAATGAGTTAACATTTGGAGTATGATACCATATCATAATGGAACTTATGGAAATATCCAGTAATTAAATATAAAACTGTTTTTGAAAAAATAATTTGAGTAGGCACCCTTTTTTCTGGTAGGTCGTTTTGGGTAAACAAACAATTTATTAATTAAGCCTGGTCCAACTATGTGACTGCAATATTGTTGAAAGTAGCATTAAAGACCCATATCCTATCCATCTTACCTCATCAAGACACTGAAATGCAGGACTTGCAGACACTTCTACTTGACTTTCCTCTTGCTGTACAACTCTAGGAGGTAGGGCAGATAATGCCTGTGTATATTTCTGAGGTTCCTCTTCACCCTCCTCTTCATGAGTATCTGTTTCTTCTGTACTACTCATCTGACAAAAAATATATAAAAAAAATTCTTCAATATCATTTTTTTTTTTTTTTTTATAAAATCTCTCTGTACTAGCAGTCCAGATACAGAAAATATAACTGTTAACAGGGAAAAGTGATAGTAGTTAACAAACTCATTATATATATCATACCATAGGCATAAAAATTATATTTGCTCTTCAAGTAGGAAAATTTTATTTAATTAATCAGGTAGGAATCTGGATGTGGCTTGAAATTCAGTATTTTGATGTCCTTTTCTTCCAGACAGATGAAGCGACTGTCTCCCAGTAAATGTATACCTTGTTAATTTAGGATGTACATTGTACTTTAGAATTTGGAAAGCCAAAACTGTTTTATTTTTGGTCCAAAGGTTTGGTTTATGGCCAATTTTGTAGAAAAATAGATCATTTGGACATGACCGACTTAATTCTAAATTACGTTTTTACAGGAGTTATTCCATCTATTTCGGGCAAAAGCCAAGTTCATATGAAAATTACTAATATTTTCCCCATAATCTGTTCAAAATTTTAATGATGTAACAACTTATGAATTTTTTTACTAGCTAAAAAATTATTCTATGATCTTTTACAAGGCTAAAAGATTTACAAATTGTATTCAAATTCTTTGTCATTTCTGCAAAACGTTGCTCTTACTAGAACAGGTACTATTTTCACTGTCACAAGTGATATAACTCCTATATAAGAAACTGAATAATTTTAGACTCGAATCTGATTGTGCAAAAGGTCTTTTATAGATCTTTTGAACAGTGTGAAGAAAGGGGTGGGACGAAAATTAAAACCGGATAAGTCAATCTATTCTAGCTGTTATTTATTCTGAAAAAAGGTAGATTTGTAGACCTTGTTGATGCTTGTAAATGTATACATTTAAAAAAAAAAAATCTGATCTCGCATGGTATCAGGTTCGTTCGCTCCATTTAACAAATTTAAATATTTATATACGAACTCATATAGTGTGCATATACTTATTTTATATAAGAAACAAACGAATGAAAAAATACATATCGTCAAGAAAAACATAGAAAATATAGCTGAACAATTCAAATATGAAAATCAAATAAAATACTGATAAAAATATTATTAACGGTCAGTTGTGTTGTTGTTTTTCTCAATGCAAAAATATATGTGTTTGTTTTGTACAAAATGGCATTCCATTTTTTAATATTTAATTTGGAACGTCATTAAAGGGACTTATTCAACCCGGGACAGTTGCAATGGTTCCTTCCTCCCATGGAAGTCGTTAAACTTCAGCATCCAACAAAAATTTCTCTGTGATGCTCTGATGATGGATTAATTCCCGAAAAAAGTAAGGCGGAAGTATATTTAGGTAGTATTGAATCGAGGCATACCACAAGATTTACACGAAAAAAGCATGCAAAAAAAATAAACTGCTTTTTGACCGATTTTGGCATTGGAAGACTGGTTATTATTGGACACTATTTTCTGCCCATTGCTTATGTTATATTCATATTGACACAACGTCTAGTGCCTGTGTTACATACAAGTGCAACACTAAAAATTGATACAACTTGACTCACAAATATCTGATTCCTTGGTTGTTTTTGATGGCTTTATTACGAAAAGGGTAGATATCTAATTTAATGTGCACATATTTTGATAATAGTCACTTTCGTAAGAAAACAATTGTCTTGATATCTCTGAAGTTGAAAGTTTCTCTTCTTTTTGTTTTTCTCTGTAAAGGCAATGATTGGGGCTCCAGTGGGGATTCCTGGGAAAGGTCATGAAGATCTAGATATATCCAAATGGGAATATGGTAATGGTTTATCTGAATCAACACCATGCTTTTCCAGTCCTGAAGCATTGATAAGAATTGCTGCTGGTCCCTGATGTCCACGGGCAGTTTGCGTTGATGGAGAATTATTACACTGTAATACATCTTCATATTCAGACTTTCCAGTGTGAAATTCATAGTCATCTCTTCTAATGGTAGAGATATCTCAAATGGATCACCAATTTTATCTTTGGTGGCTTTATTACGAAAAGGGTAGATATCTAATTTAATGTGCACGTATTTTGATAATAGTTACATTCGTAAGAAAACAATTGTCTTGATATCATCTGAAACTGAAAGTTACCAAAACTTTATTTTTTATTTTGAGTCAGGACAGCTATTTTACTTTAGTACAGTCGCTTGAATTTCAATGATTTAAATAAAGAAAGAGTAAAAAAAATATTGTATATATATATAGTATATAGGGGAAGTTGTGAAATGCATTTTTGTGCCAAAATGTAAACAATCGTCATTAGGCCTAAACGGACGCAAAGTGATACGCTTCGTGGACATGTTTTTTTATTAATCCGTATTGTAAGAACCTTCATTCCGAGCATTTTACAAACGTATGGGCCATTTTTTCACTGACGTTCAGCATCTGAGTTTGTTACAGACGCCATAGTGGTACTCTTCAGCAGTGAATGAACAGTTTTCTAATTTCGAGTCAAAAA
>MJUT01036083.1:261443-274336 GCA_002080005.1 Gigantidas platifrons | reverse complement strand
CCATTGATGTTCCTATTGTTCATCAATGACCTCCCAGACTATGTTAAATCATGCAAAGTCAGACTATTTGCTGATGATTGCATACTGTATAGGAGAATCCATAGTGCATCAGACATGCAATCGCTCCAGGACGATATGGATAACTTACTTCAGTGGGAACAAGACTGGCAAATGGAGTTCCATCCCAGCAAGTGTCAGCTTTTACGTATCACCAACAAACGTAAGCCATTTGCCAGAGATTATAATATACATGGACACAAATTAGAAGAAGTGGAATCGGCCAAGTACCTCAGGGTTACCATCCAAAAGAATCTCAGCTGGAATATCCACATAGACCAAATCACAAAAAAGGCGAACTCCACCAGAGCCTTTATCCAGCAGAACTTAAATCATTGCCCCAGACAGACGAAATCCACTTGCTATTCAACGCTTGTAAGACCGTTGCTTGAATATGCTTGTGTGATATGGGATCCACACACTGCACAAAATACACAAAAACTAGAAGCCGTGCAAAGAAGATCTCCCCGCTTCGTGATGAATAATCACCATCAAACCAGTAGCGTAACATCAATGCTACAAACTCTGCAATGGCCAACTTTAGCAGAGAGAAGAGCCAGAATAAAAGCTACTATGATGTACCGGATAGTGAATGGCCTAGTAGCTATACCAACAATAGAGCTACACACATCAATAACAACAGCAAGAAGCCATACAGCAAGATTTATAGTCCCATATGCCAGAACACAACTGTATAGACACTCCTTCTTCCCTGACACAATACGGATTTGGAACGGCCTACCACAACCATTAGTGGAAAGCAACTCCCTGGAAACCTTTAAACAGGGGGTGCTCAGCTGTCACAT
This sequence comes from Gigantidas platifrons, assembly GCA_002080005.1. Lineage (NCBI taxonomy): Eukaryota > Metazoa > Mollusca > Bivalvia > Mytilida > Modiolidae > Gigantidas > Gigantidas platifrons. The sequence goes on along the minus strand of MJUT01036083.1, from coordinate 273,473 downwards.
GATCCCATAATCGCACACCATGTTTTTAAAGTTTTTAAAATTTTAACCTAGCACCTGTACATATTTATTTTGCACCGTTGTTGTCACAACCCGCATGGGCAAGTGCGATAATTCTCTACCCAGAGACCTGCACTGTATTGGAAGAAGAAGAAGAAGAAGAAGATATACAATAATTTTTTTACTCTTCCTTTATTTAAATCATTGAAATTCAAGCGACTGTGACTTTAGCATGCCCCATTCTCAAAATATTACACATCTTATGTACCAGTTAAAATAATTCATACACCATTTGCTACATTAATAAATTATGTCAGTGGGGGTAACGGACCTCAGACCCATGTATTTGTTCCAAGAAGATGATTAGAACGAACGCACACGAGTCTCGCATAGCCATATTCTGTTCATATCGTGAGATTGTGGCTAATTTATAGCATGTATTAATCTAATATCTTTTATGTATTACTCAGTTACCTTCTGTTTTATTCAATTAATTATTCCCCGCAAATCCCAATAGCGTGCAATTGCACGGCTACCTTGTAAAAACCATAATCGGTATAAATAATGAATGGTAAAATTTGCAAGTAAATAATTTTGTATCTATGGGATTTACGCATGCGCGAGATCGGGTACTCAAGTCGTATATTGTATTTATTTTATTATTTGATGAAAATATTCAGTAATATGGTCCTAATGATACGCTTATTTATAATTCCAAATATTGCAATACTGAAAAGATAGTTAAAATTTTCTTTCCTGAAAATAAATTTAATGTCGTAAAGTTCTGGTTAAAATCTGTGTCAGTGCAACGTTTTAGGAGTATTATTTTTTTCTTTAGTAGAAAAAGAAAAGATCTTTGTCATTTTCCAGCGTGCTGGATCGTGTGGAAAGTTGTTTATTGTTTATTCGTGTAAACAGTCACTACTAAAATGAAGATCGAAGAAGTGAAAAGTACCACAAAGACTCAGAGAATTGCCGCTCATAGTCACATCAAAGGTCTTGGCTTAGATGAAAATGGTTATGCCATTCAAAGTGCAGCCGGTTTGGTGGGACAAGAACTTGCTCGTGAGGTATTTCTTCCAGAATGTTCTATTCTGTTAATACATTAGTTTCCATAAGGGTAAAATACTGTAATAACCTGCATATCAAAGGGCACATTAGGTTTCAAAGGATATAGGTGCCATACATCACAGTTCAAGTAATGAATTTTGTATTTTAATTCGTTTTTTTATTAAAAACAAGTATTTGAATTTATACCAGGTTAATGATTAACCCCTTTGGGGTCTCACTAAATAGCGACAAGAAGCGTCAAGAATAGCTGCGGAACTGTTGCCCTTATGGCCCTTGGCCAGTTTTCTGATATTTGCTAGTCCGAGATTCCTCTGCCGTTCGACGACTATTTACATCTTGCTGTTGTCGTTGAACGTCAGAGCGCTCTCCATAATGAAAACAGCGGATTTTTCTCCCCATCTCAGCCGTGGCACATTTCCACGTTTTGTGGCTATCAGATTTTATTTTCTATCCAAAATCCAAATATATATCGCTTCACCAATCATTTTTCTATTCATTCATAGCCATCTTACCCTCAGAAATTGGTGTTACACTCCATTACAGCACAATTTCCCCCAGACCATATGATTTCGTCATTTTGAACACTGACATTTTGAAATATTTGTCACGTGACTTCGAGAGAACTACGATTACCGCAATGTATCGTGGGAGATGATTTGCATATATGATCTGACCTTGTCCAAAATAGGGGGAAACGTAAGACATGCTCTTTCCGAAGCCTGCGGATAACACTGCCAAATGAATCTTTTCTATCCAACATATTTTGTATTATTTCCTTCTGCTCTGATTTGAGCTGTAGATGGAACTGTTTGTCCTACAGAATACGCTTTATATCGTCTTGTATGTTTGTTTACATATGCTAATTTGGTGCACTGTATTTAGTATCTCCCATCATGCAATGCATTGCTGTCATTTTTCAGTTAGTATCGCGAGATCACGTTAAAAAAATGGCAGTGAAATGACCAAATCATTGGGTGAAAGGAAAAAACGTGCTGTAATCGAGTGTAACACCACTCTCTGAGGGTAAGATGGTTATGAATGAATAGAAAAATGATTGGAGAAGCGATATATATTAGGGTTTTGGATAGAAAATAAAATCTGATAGCCACAAAACGTGGAAATGTGCTACAGTTGAGATGGGGAGAAAAATCCGCTGTTTTCATTATGGAGAGCGCTCTGACGTTCAACGACAACAGCAAGATGTAAATAGTCGTCGAACGGCAGAGGAATCTCGGACTAATATTTGCGGACCATAGGGCTACGGATTTCACCCTATCAAAAACTTTCGAAACTGTGCAGTGAAAAAGTTGCGTTGATTTTTTGCAAATTTTTGTCATGAAATCGTGTGCGAGAACGGTCAAACAGATATATTTCGCTTCGTTAGATATTTATCTACATTCTTCTATACTTACTTACCTATTAATAATCATTTCCAGCTCGTTATCATAACAAATGTCTCGATAATTAACTGATCCCGCCTACTTCGTTCCGCCATCTTGTCATTGTGGTACAAAATGTAATATCGAGACATATGGAGAAATATACCAGAGGGTAGGTAGGTAGGCTGTTTTTTGTTTTGTTTTTTTTTTGAGAAAAAATATGTGAGTACTTCAGAGAATCTAGAACAAGTTCCGGTTACAATAAAATACGGATCAAACCGGAAAAGTACAAATCTGGATTTACCGCAAATGCAAAACGAAAAAAAAAATTGGGTCGGCCCCAATTTAGGAGGGTCCAACAGCAAACAACCTATATTTATTTTTGGCCTGAGGTAGTAAAATTATAGTAAACAAATATGGCATTAAAAACAAAACTTTTGTTTCCACAAGTTCACACAATTCTCCCGTGAGGAAATTCTTCGCTTTTAAGCACAATCTTAAAGGTCAATAAACAAATTTACGACAGATTCAATGTTGTATTTGTGATGCAAAATGAAATATATTTATAAAATGGCAAAGCATATTGCAAGACATCACTTGGATATTAACATCAAGAAAACACTGTCACTGATTGTCTTCAGTCATGTTGAGCAGCCAACTAAGTCAAAGTTTATGCTAGGTAGGGGAAATGAGGTTTCAGCCTACAATAGAGAAGAATCTGTATCTCTTAAATTAAATCCATTATTGTGGTGACAGGCTAATAATAGTTATAAATACCCAAATTAAATCCATTATTGTGGTGGCAGGCTAATAGCTATCAATACCCACATTTTTTGACTGTGTTATTATTTATTGTGGGGATACCAGCTACTTCTGTACCACGTGAGAGAGTGTTTTCAAAAGCAGGTGGCATAGACACAACATAGATGTCTTCCTTAAGACCAATCCAAGTAGATTTACTTATATTTTTGAAAAAGAACATTAATGGGTGGTTCTATGACAGACGCAGTTCAATTTTAGTATTTAGTTTTAGAAAAACTATTTCTTATTAACCGCTAGGCTTACTTGCTATATTCTAGACAAGAGTGTGTTATTTCTATAAGTTTCTAGTGAAACAAAGTCTATTAAAACATGTTTTATATTTCTTTATTCGATTAAATTTAGAAATATAATTATTACAAACAATATAAAACACTGATCATGATACAATGTATTACATATAACATACATTAAATGAAAATACAAAATGTATTTTACAGCAACTGAACTAATGAATAACGGCGTACACTTCCTCATTAAGAAGAAATTCATTTTCATTAGTTTTAAGTATCGTGATATGGATCGAATCATGACCTAAGTATCGTGATTATGTATCGAATCATGACCTAAGTATCGTGATATGGATCATATCATGACCTAACTCGTAAGTATCATGATATGGATCATATCATGACCTTTAGTATTGTGATATGGATCGTATCATGACCTAAGTATCGTGATATGGATCATATCATGACCTAAGTATCGTGATATGTATCGAATCATGACCTAAGTATCGTGACATGTATCGAATCATGACCTAAGTATCGTTATATGTATCGAATCATGACCTAAGTATTGATTTGTATCATGAGATAGTGGTATTGTTACACCCTAATTAATATTGACAGGAACATTAACTAGCTGAGAAACCATTGTCATTGAAATATTGTTAATAATCATAATATTGGAATAACCAAAAATAATTTAATAAGGTGTCTTATTCTTTCAGGCTGGAGGTGTTGTGGTGGAGTTGATTAGGTCCAAGAAGATGGCAGGTAGAGCAGTGCTATTAGCTGGGCCTCCTGGAACTGGAAAGGTATGTAAACTATTTAAAGGGAGTGGAAAGGGTAAACATTATCAATATAATTGTAGAGATGATTACTATGTTAAAATTGTATTGTTCAGAAAGTGATCAGTGTATCTGAAACCACTTCAATGGTGTAATGGTTAGTGTGCTCACCTCAAGTGGAGTAGATCATTGGTTGGAGCAACTAGCAGATCAGTCTCTTACTCACACTATGTCTGAAAGAGAAGTGTATTTAGCTATTCTACATGAAAATCAAGCTCCTATGATATTTTAAAATTGTGGAGCTTGCTGTTCATTTCTTCTAAAACTTGAAAGGTATAAAATTGTGCCAAACAAAAAATATCATTCAAGAAGATCTTATAAGATGAATTAGAGTTTGAAAACTGAACTAGCAATATTTATATAAATATACACATACGTGAATATTTTGTCTATGTTGTATTTAAATTAAAATTAATATGGTTTATGCTATTTAACGCCACTTTCCACATTTTTTCAGTTATATCATGACGGTCAATTATAATTGGTGGAGGAAACCAGAGTACCCGGAGAAAACCACATGGCACACACCTGTCACAAGTCAATGACAAACTTTATCACATAATGTTGTATCAAGTACATCTTGCCATGCATGAACAGGGTTCGAACTCACAACTTTAGTGGTGATAGGCACTGAATGCACAGGTAAGTGTAAATCCAGCTACCATACGATCATGACCACTACGGTCCCTCATATTCATATGCAAATATTTAAAACTGAAATTCAAATATAATCAAAGTACAAAAATGTACATGTATATGTTTATATTTCAGACAGCAATAGCTTTAGCTGTTGCCCAGGACCTTGGTTCTAAAGTACCTTTCTGTCCAATGGTTGGTAGTGAAGTCTACTCATCAGAGATTAAGAAGACTGAAGTCTTGATGGAGAATTTTAGGAGAGCAATTGGTTTGAGAATCAAAGAAACGAAAGAAGTGTATGAAGGAGAAGTAACAGAAATGTCTCCCGTAGAAACAGAAAATCCAATGGGAGGTTTGTAAATGCATATAGACCATTGATACATTTCTGATTTGAGTATAAAATTATGTACTTCTTACAAGAGTTATTTCCTTTAAAGGAGGTTAGGCAGTTTCTGGTAAATGCAAGAGCAATTGCAACAACATTCAGTTTGCATGAAATTTACTTATAATCTGTATTGAACATTTAGGTTATATTTTATCGCAAACAGAAATTCACAACCAGTTGCAATTGTAATAAAAAAAAATCACAAATTACTTATAAATCTATATGAAAATTTATTGTTTTCTTCATTACTTTTGTATTGACGAGTAATATGTTGTCTCCCTGTAACAGGGTCAGGGGGGTTATGTTTAATTCTACTTTCAACAATATTTAAGTTATAGCATGGCTTTCAGTTTTATTGGTGAAGGAAATCTGAGTACCCAGGGAAAACTACCGACCTGCCACAAGTCACTGACAAACTTTATCACATCATGTTGTATCGAGTCCCCAAGTAACAGAAATAAATTTTGTAAAAAAGTTGGTAATTTTAGAATCAAATGGGAAATGTTGAAATGGTCTTAATTATAAAAAAAAGCTTTTCAGTATTTCCATGACACATCTTCCTTCATTGAAAATTTGGTATAAAATTAGGCATTTAAATATGTTTCCTATATTTTGTTTCAACTGATATTAATTTGTATTTGTTTCAGGATATGGCAAGACTGTCAGCCATGTTGTTATTGGTTTGAAGACAGCCAAAGGAACAAAACAATTGAAGTTAGATCCATCTATTTATGAAAGTTTACAGAAAGAAAAAGTAGAAGTTGGTGATGTGATTTATATTGAGGCTAACAGTGGTGCTGTTAAGGTATGTACTTTTCCACACTAAGTATTGTTTTTAGTTGTGAATATATATTCATTGAACAGCCGAGAAATCAAGGGTTAGGGGTCAAAATTTCAGTTATATCGTGGTGGTCAGTTTTATTGATGGAGGAAACCGGATTCCCCAGAGAAAGCCACAGACATGCCGCAGGTCACTGACAAACTTTATCACATAATATTTTATAGAGTTCCGAGAGATCAAAGAATGAGGCTTAAAGCCATCAACCCAAAAGAGCTATATGTCATATGACTGAAATATAGAAATAATTATTAAAAGATAGTTTAAACAGTGATGGTCAACAATTCCTACAATTTCAACAAAATAAGATAGTTTAAACAGTGATGGTCAACAATTCCTACAATTTCAACAAAATGAACTACCACCTCTTACCTCAAATCAGTGAACACAAAAAAGACTATGGCATATAGCATTGGAAATCTAGATCCATGCTTGGGACAGGCTGAAAATGTGACAGGGTTAAACCGGTTAATAGGATTCCCAACCTCCTCTCTCTTGATAATTGGATCTCCAAATTGCAATAGAGAAAAACCTGCACTTAAACTCAAAAAGACCACATACTATCACAAAATGAATGACAACAAAAATGACAGTACAATAGGCATGGTCAATGAATACTTGTTAACTGATTGTTAAAGACCATTGCTATTTAGGACAATGAAGGAATGTAATGGAGGCAAACAAAAATAATTGAAACCAAATTCACTTTCTGTGATTATATGACATGGGGCTTGTACTCTTTTGATTAGATTTATGTTTTTTTTCCATTCCACATACTATTTCACTAGAACATATACAGTGAAACCTATAGAAGCCAAACCTCATTGGGGTGAACTTTAGTGTTCGTTATAGACAGGTGTTCAGTTTATAGAGGTTGAATGAACAAAGATTTCTTACATTGGGACTTTATTTTAAGTTTGGTTTATACAGGATTCTGGTTTATTGGGGGATTTGCAATGTACTTTTAATTGATTTACAATGATTCTTTTGTGGTAACATTTGATATAATTTTTTTTACAAATATAATTTACAGAGACAAGGAAGGTCAGACTCTTATGCTACAGAGTTTGATTTAGAAGCAGAAGAATATGTCCCTCTACCGAAAGGTGATGTCCATAAAAAGAAAGAAGTCATTCAAGATGTCACACTCCATGATTTAGATACAGCAAATGCTAAACCACAGGTAAGTACTTAACATGTTAATTTCATTCCATTAAATTTGAGTAATCAATGCCAGACTGCATGATCTAAGAACCACAATGCATGATTTAGCTGTTCTTATAAGATAAATTATGTTAAGCAGTTTTAAACCTTAAAATGGTACTTGCTCTTATATGGTAATCATTCTCTGATTCAGGAACTTTCAGATCATGGTCAGTGTGTGTTTGTTGTATACCAAAATTAGAAGAAAATATATTATCATTGGTTAAATTATAATGTTCTCAGCCAATGATTTTAGTTTATATATGTCATAGCATCCACTAATTTCTGAAATATGTATCTATTTACAGGGAGGACAAGATATAATGTCTATGATGGGTCAGTTAATGAAACCAAGAAAAACAGAAATCACAGGTTTGTTTGTTACAGATTTTGCAATTATATATATTGATAGATTTGGTAGAGGATGTATCTTATGTTAACTGTTTGTGTATCCAACGATTTGCTAACTGCTAACTGACTGATGACCATTTAACTTTTAAGAGAACTATGTTTTTCCTGCAGAGCCTGAATCTTTTATCACACAAAAACAAATCGGATTATTATTTTTGGACATGAAAAATCTGTAATTCTTCAAATTTTACAAAAATGTCTGGTAGACAACTGCAAGGCCAGTCTTTTTATTTTTTGCATATTTCAGGTCAAGATATTTATTTTTGTACAGTTTGGCAACAGAAAATAAAGAACAAAACTATCCTAAAAGTTAAATGATTGTTCCCTTACAACATTCGGTATCTTGTCATATAAGAGTTCAAATGACTAATGAGAAATGACCCTACAAAATCTGTATTTATGGAACAGCAATGCAGTTGTATGAAGGAGTTTCTAAATCAGAATGAAAGGTTATGTGATCTGGCTTTGCTGTCATCAAATCTTGAATTCAATTTTAAAATAAAAACAGCCAATCAGAACACTGTATCAAATATATCAATTGTTTTGATTGGATGATTTTGGAGTATGGGTACGAAACTCGCACTTGGAAGTTTTGTGACTGTAAATCTACCTGTATGTTATTCTTGTATGCTATGTTTCTGGAGAAAAATAATATTCACAAGGAACATGATTTTTTTAAATTTCAGATAAATTACGGAAGGAAATAAACAAAGTTGTAAACAAATATATAGACCAGGGTATTGCTGAATTAGTACCAGGAGTATTGTTTATAGATGAAGTACACATGTTAGATATAGAATGTTTTACTTATTTACACAGAGCCTTAGAATCAACGATAGCACCTATTGTAATATTTGCTACAAACAGAGGCAAATGTACGATCAGGTTGGTATTCTACTTCTGTTTGGAATGACTATGTTAAATATTCCAAGGGGCTGTCGTGGTCGTGATAGTATGGTATTTGGATTTACAACTACCTATGCAATCACTGTCTATCACCATAAAAGTTGTGATTTCGAATTCAGATCAGGCGAGGTGTACTCGATACAAAATTATTTGTTAAAGTTTGTGATTGACTTGTGATAGGACAGTGGTTTTCTCCAGGTACTCCGGTTTCCCCCACCAATAAAGCTGACTGCCACTAACTGAAACATTGTTGAAAGTGGCATTAAACAACATAACCCTAACCCCTTTAAATATTCCATAAAACTTTGTCATGGATCTTATATGAATAAATGATGTGTTATTGCCATGTTCAATAGGATTCCCTATTGTCAGTAATTTTCACATTTTTTTCTTTGATCTCACCAAGTGGTATTGTTTAAATAAACATACTTACTCTGATTCTGGAAATTATCGATCAGGATGACGTCAAACATATTATGGCATTACAGATAAAAACAGTTATGTCAGTTTTGTGTCTCGACATACATTACCATTACTATCACAGCTCGTCTTATAGGACTTGCTAAGATACTAGTGATCACCTTCAAAGCTGCCGTTATTCTACATATATAAAACTTGATCGCATCAGGCTGTAAGAACATCAGAGGTCAAACTAACTCACATACCATTGATAGTGGTAGTCGTCTACCATACAATCACATTAACAGAAAAGAACCTGATCCTTGAAGTGTTCATCCTTTGCATGTATATTTAAAACAATGTACAGTTTGTCAGTGACTTGCAACAAGTCGGTGGTTTTCTCTGGGTACTCTTGTTTCCTCCACCAATAAAACTGACTGCCACGATATAACTGAAATATTGTTGAAAGTGGCGTTAAACACCAAAAACCAACCAACCTAATACAATGTAAAGTGTTTATGTACACTTAATGAAGATGTGTATGTGGTTGTGGGTAATACATCATTTTTAATAAATTTTGAAAGGAACAGTACTGGTTCATTTGACTTTATTATAGTACTCCATCACATGCCTACTTTTTATCTACCACAGAGTTGGTGTGAAATGTTTTAACGTACATTAATACTACTATTGTACATTAATTTGCTATGTACAGGGGCCAGCTCAGTCTATTTTTTTAATCACAAAAATTGCTATTTTTTTTTAGAGGAACAGAAGATATTGTCGCACCACATGGTATACCATTAGATTTATTAGACAGAGTTATGATCATTAGAACTTTACCATACACACAAGAAGAAATGGTTCAGGTGAGTCTTACTGTCCACTTGATGGCAAGGAAAAACAAATATTTGTGTAATCATTTGAATTTCATCTGCATTTTATGTAACTAAATTTTGTCCCGTAGGTATTCAGTTGTAGGTTTCACTGAATATTTTACCTGAGAAATTTATATTTTATTTGTAATGATCATGTTGAGGTGGTAGTGCTGCTAGTTCTAATAGTGCATGATGTCCCATTATCAAAGTTCATAACAACATTTATGATGTACACGACTTATTATAGATTATTGACGAGTAATCTCTTCCAACATTTTGCAATAGGTCTTGCTGGTAGCCTCCTTTTATTGTAGTATTTAGGCATTAATGGGCTCACCACACTTACAAAAAATAGGGAGACTTGACTCACTTTTACACCAGGTTGAACCAGTGTCTTATAATGTGAGACATTTTAGTAATAAAATAATAAATATTTCATAATTCTACCATAGCCAGACCAATTAGGCCACACAAAAAATAACTGTGGTTCCGCTAACCTTATCAATACTTATTTTTAGTGCCCGCACTAGTTTTTATTTCCATATTTGGACAAACACAGTTAAAGTCGATCCTTGTCCTGTATAACATAGATAAAAATTAGATAAAAGACAAAAAGTATTTTTATATTTTTTGAAAATGTTAACCAAACAATTTTTTTTGGTGGGGGAGGGGGGTCTTGTGTATTTTGTGATACTCATTTCTTTACTTAACTTAATAATGTATGCGAGTACATATATTTATATACAATGGAGTGAAAATTTTCTTATTCAGATCTACTAGAGAAAAGCTGCAAGGATCATAAAAATAAAAACCAACAGCAAATTCCATTTTAAATATGACGAACTTGTATACATATAATTGAGGAAAGCTGTAAGGGATGATCAAAATAAAAAAACAATAGCAAATACTTTGTTGTAACATGACGAACTTGTATACAATTTAATAAGACTCTTCCGACCATTCCTAATACATTTTTTATTCTTCAGATATTGAAAATCCGTGGAACCACGGAGAACATTTCATTAGATGACGAATCTGCTCAAAAACTTGGAGAGATAGGTGTGAAGACAACATTGAGGTAACTTGGCTTTAACCATTTCAGTGATTTCCAAAGATTACATCACAAATATTTTCTCACTTTGCTATCCGTTCTTGGCGAGGTGTACTCGATACAACATTGTGTGATAAAGTTTGTCAGTGACTTGCGACAAGTCTGTGGTTTTCTCCGGATACTCCAGTTTCCTCCACTAATAGAACTGACCGCCATGATATAACTGAAATATTGTTGAAAGTGGAGTTTAACACCCTAAGCCTAAACGCATATAGCAGAGAAAATATGTTAATACGTAGCTGTTATTTTCTCATACTACTTTTTATGAGATTATAATTTATTCATAGCTACTTTTATTTTTTTACAGATATTCAGTACAGCTGTTGACGCCATCAAATCTTCTCGCTAAGATCAATGGTAAAGATGCAATCACAAAGGAAGAAATTGAAGAAATTAACGAACTATTTTACGATGCTAAAGCTTCAGCTAAAATATTGGCTGATCAGGAAGATAAATATATGAAATAATAGTGTTAAATTCTAGTAGAATTCTGTCTAATTTATTTAAAATAAATTCTCTACAAAATTGAAATTGCAGAAAACAAAGGACCATAAAGATGGCAGTTGACATTTTGAAACATATAATTTGTACTTATAGGTAATTAACATGGTACAAAAGAAGAGTGGACAATTAGAAATATTTTTATTTTAAAGTTCAACACTTTAATTTCATGTTTGAGAGTTTACAACATTGTATTAAGATCTGAGTATTCTTGTTTAATAGGAGTTGTTATTGTATATACATTTGAATCATTCTGTCATATTTTTACATTTGTTTTGTATAAAATTGAGCATTAAACAAATCTACAAATGCTTTAAGGCAATACATTTCTGTTCATGATTGAAATTTCTTCTTCCACACAACATCTATATAAACTAGAGGCTCACATGAGCCTGTATCGCTCACCTGACATAACTAAGTCCTC
>MJUT01036083.1:232068-260477 GCA_002080005.1 Gigantidas platifrons | reverse complement strand
TTGGTTCAAATCTGTTTCGTGGTTTCAGAAAAAAAGATGAAAATGTGAAATTCCCATAGGGTCCAATGTTAAACTAAGTCGAGTCATGGCGGCCATCTTGGATATGCGATCGGCACAAAAATAACAAATTTAGTAGAGGACCACCCAGTCATCATTTCTGTAATGTTACAATTCCATCGGCTAAGTAGTTTCTGACAAGAAGATTTTCAAAGTTTCAACCAATCAGAACTCATTATTGGCCCTGGTGTCCATGTTGGATTTCCGATCTGCACCAAAATAACAAATTTAGTAGAGGACCTCCCAATGAACATTTCTGCCAAATTTGGTCCAAATCAGATCAGTGGTTTCAAAGAAGAAGAAAGTATGAAAAGTTTACAGACGCGGACGACGACGGACGCAAAGTGATGACAAAAGCTCACATGACCCTTTGGGTCAGGTGAGCTAAAAAATGAAGCAAAAAAATACCACATTGTCAGAAGTTCCAAAATCCAATAGAAAAATCATAGAAAGAGGCAAAATGGGTACCACTAACACAGAAATACATGACCGCTAGCCTTTCTGACTTGGTACATACACTGAAGTAAAACGTTGCAGGGTTAAACTAGTTTTATGTGCCCAAACCTCCCCTTTTAGTCCAGTTGTATGTTGGTTATTTTTGCTATATTTTGACATATAAGACTTCCTTTATGTGGTAGGGGTCGTTGTGGTAGTTAGATTTACAACTACCTTTGCAATCAGTACCTATCACCACTGAAGTTGTGAGTTCTAATCCCACTCCTGTGGGGTGTACTCGATACAATATTATGCGATAAAGTTTGTCAGTGATTAGCGGCAGGTCTGGTTTTCTCCACTAATGAAACTGACTGCCACATTGTAACTGAAATAGTGTTGAAACTCTCTCAATAGATGTCAAACACGGACTCACTAATCTCTCCAAGATCAATTGTAAATTTGTTACCCATGTTTCAAGTGATACTGAAAAATCAGTTTGACAAACTGGTCCATCGTTTGAATGTAATTGTCTGTTTACAGGTAAATCTTATAGTTGGACATATACACTTTTTATTGTGTAACTGGGAGAAAGAAGTCAATACATTAAAACTCCCCTGTCCAACAATAGAATTCAACTGTACACAAAGGCATTTATATTCAAACAATGAATTGGTTCCATTTCCAGTTTGTCAAACTGCTCTCTCAATACCATAACTGAGGTAGCAATACAAACTAAAAAATTCTCCCATATAAAGATTTGTTGTATTTTCCCACATGTTTTGAGCCACCAAGTTTGCTTCTGTTCTGAAAAAGATCAAAGTGATGGAGAAATCGCATATGGCCATTGACCAGGTGGTCTAAATGGGTAGGGTTATGGTGTTTAATACCACTTTCAACAATATTTCAGTTATATCGTGGCTGTTAGTTTTATTGGTGGAGGAAACCGGGGTACCCGGAAAAAACAACAGACATGTCACTGACAGGTATAACTGGTGCCCTATGTCATGTACATACTGGGTATATGATTATTGATATATTTATTAACCAACACATGAAAACACTTCAGCACCTGGAGATGTTGGTATCGAAACAATTTGAATGTAGTTTTGAACATTGTTTTCTAACTGATTTGGTCGTGCATCTCTGAAGAAGTTAAATATGGTACTGATATGTTAATCTGGTTGTCTAATTTTCAGTGATCTTGAAGGTTTTTTTCAGAATGGGCCCATGGCCCCTTTAAAAAAATTTCAATGGGCCATGCTATCGTATGAATGGGCCATTGTAAATGAAATAAATTTCCAGCACAATAATGCATAGATATGTATTTTCAGTACTATAGCTCATGTAACATTTAAATAAATATACAATGTACATGTAATTGTTTGAAATTGAATTGCTTTTCAGTTTTCTAGTGATTTCTACAGACTCTGGATTCACTCATCTTTACCTGCTTCACTACATTGTTATTCCAAGGATTGAAATGTTTAACTTTGCCCATTATCGAAACATACACTTTAGCATGCCACATATTTAAAATTTCTCCATTCAATATCTATAAGCAATCAAATATCACTGATTTTTCTATTATTTTTAATATCCTACATAATTATAATTATCAGGGCAAACAGGAATTAGGGCTTCAAGCTTCATTTCTCCAATCCAGTGACACTGATGTATATTTAAATTTGTATTGTAGATTTCCTTATCTTGACCAATATAATTGAGAAACCACTTACATTTTGTACCACAAGGAACAAGAACAATTTCACAAGTTGAAATTGAATATAATCAAAATTACAGAGAATAAAAAATTAACATTTGATACACCTTTCATGCCTTTGTTATTGAATCTGTTCTCAACTCAGTTACACACACAGTAAATCAAACTAGAGGCTCTGGAGAGCCTGTCATCGCTCACCTGGTAATAATTGGCAGGGTAAATCCTTAGGAACATGAAGTCTAACAAAGATTCATATTTTCTTGCGACTTAAGACACAATTTGCTTACTATTGAATGTGTGCTCCATAAATTCTGAAAACCTAAAGTCAAAATTAAAATCTCCCATAGTAAGTATATTAGACTGCTTAAGTTTTAATTCTTGAAGAAGGTTATCAACAAGCATATTTTTCAAGTCTTTCTGTTTGCAGATAGGAGCAGCATAGAACAAATCAAGTCAACTGGCTTGGTACTTTCTGAGAAGAACAACTCAGTACAAATTCCCATTGGGTCTTGTAGGCTTCTATGTTAAACTTTGTTCGTCTATGGCAGCCATCTTGAATTTCCAATCGGAACCAAATTTACAATTTAGGTAGAGGACCATCTATAGATCATTCACACCAGAAAACAAATTCAATTGAATCAGTAGTTTCTGACCAGAAGATTTTTTATAGATTGACGAATCAGAAAACATTATCTACCCCTGGCAGCCATGTTTAATTACCGATCAGCACCAACATTACATTTCTGGTAAAGGACCTACCGGTATGTTAAACTTCATCCGTCAATGGAGGTCACCTTGAATTTCCAATCTGCACCAAAATAATAGATCGGGTGTAGAACCATCCAATTAACATTCATATAATGCAAAATATTCAATTTGTTGAAAAAAGGTTTTTCAATACAGTCCAATGGTCCACTGATGGCAGCCATCTGGGATGGAGGTCTGGGTCACTGGATATAAATTTGAAAGTTGACCATTTAAGTACCATTCATGCCATGTTTGCTTTAAATTGGCTAACTGGTTTCAGAGGAAAAAAAATTTAAACATTTTTCCCATAGGGTCCTATGTTAAAACTATGTTCTCTGATGGTGGCCATCTTGGATGGAGGTTGGGGTCACATGACATTATTTTGAAAGTTGACCACCTAAGGACCATTCATGCCACGTTTGCTTTAAATTGACATACTGGTTTCAGAGGCAACAATTTTTAAACATTTTTTCCATAGGGTCCTATGTTAAAACTATGTTCGCTGATGGTGGCCATCTTGGATGGAGGTTGGGGTCACATGACATTATTTTGAAAGTTGACCACCTAAGGACCATTCATGTCATGTTTGCTTTAAATTGACCTACTGCTTTCAGAGGAAAAAAATTTCCCATTTTTCCCATAGGGTTCTATGTTAAAACTAAGTCGTGTCATGGCGGCCATCTTGGATATGCGATCGGCACAAAAATAACAAATTTAGTAGAGGACCATCCAATCATCATTTCTATAATGTTACAATTCCATCGGCTGAGTAGTTTCTGACAAGAAGATTTTCAAAGTTTCAACCAATCAGAACACATTATTGGCCCTGGCGGCCATATTGGATTTCCTATCTGCACCAAAATAACAAATTTAGTAGAGGACCTCCCAATGAACATTTCTGCCAAATTTGGTCCAAATCAGTTCAGTGGTTTCAAAGAAGAAGAAGAAAGTATGAAAAGTTTACAGATGCGGACGACGATGACGGACGCAAAGTGATGACAAAAGCTCACATGACCCTTTGGGTCAGGTGAGCTAATAAAGGTCAAAAGGCTTTATAAAGTCATACATT
The DNA here is from genome assembly GCA_002080005.1 of Gigantidas platifrons. Lineage (NCBI taxonomy): Eukaryota > Metazoa > Mollusca > Bivalvia > Mytilida > Modiolidae > Gigantidas > Gigantidas platifrons. The sequence goes on along the minus strand of MJUT01036083.1, from coordinate 256,449 downwards.
TCAAATGAATTTTAATTCTAAGTAAATTTTAACAATAAACAACCACGATTGGCACGAACAGGACGGTATTTGTGGACGTCTTTCTCGTTAGCATCACAATCTGATGAGACAGGGTCGGGGGTACTTGTACGTCTTGTGAGCCAGTCAATCATATTTTCAGTTTCTTTTCTTGCGGACTCGTCAGGATCAAAATTGTTATTTCCATCTCGACCAACAAACGAACACAAAGTCTTCTGGCCAGGTAAAACAGGCAGACGCTGCTTTTTTTCGGAGGCATTTTTCTATAAAATTCAACTAAATACCAGCAAACAATAACTCGCAGACACGTACTTTCAGAAATAGAATTTTCCGTTAAAATAAAATTTCATATTGAATTTTGAGATGATTTTATACAATTTTCATTCATTTGATTCACATTTGTCAAAAATCAAATTTACAAATGTTTATTTGGAGTAACATTTGGAAAAAAAAGTCACATCATTGGTTGTTATTCTTTTCCGGTATTTAGACATTTCATAATTATATATACTTCAGCGTTAAGCAAAGGAAAAACCACGAGACAGTCCGATAAATATATAAATAGGCAGAACATTCTCAATGATCCGATTTCGACACGATTATGCATAATTCAGTGGGGTTCACTGCAATTTGGTGTACCGCACGACTGATGACTATCGTTCCATGGATACCGAACCAGGGGTGTGGAATTGCCATGCCCGACTCGTACATAGAACCTGCCGGACAAGTAGATTTTCCTGGCTAGCTTGTCCGAGGACAAGTAAATATCAACAAATAAAAATAATTTCTTATTAAAGTATTCTGGAAAGACAATTTCTCAAATGATATATCGTAAAATATTGACGGTTATATTAATGCTTTATATGTTTTGTTTTATTGGAAACCATCGCGTCATTGGTATTACGAAAGCAGCTAAAAATAACCAGAATTGTACAAGTTCTAAGTTGAGTATTACGACCCGATTGCAATGATAATTGTACTGCATTCACTTAACNAAAACCGGGATCGTGTAACAGGTTTTTATTGATGTTCCGAATGTGACGTTTCCTTGCTTGTCCATAACTCGAATAATACTGCGCCCTCTATCGGCACTATCGCTGGACGAGGCGGGAGCGTAATATAACGACTGGATTATTCGGGTTAGCTTGTCCATAGCTTTTCGTAAAAAAACGGCCTAACATCCGTGAACATACATTATAATACAAATCAAGTTGCAGTCGTTACAATGGATACATATTTAATAATAAAAAAAGGCTGGAAAGGTTCTGTTCACAATGAGAAAGTTAACAAACGGTAAACTCTAGCGGGAAAAGCACATCATTTGTGGAAAAACACCTAACAGCGGCAACGGACTGTTCAGTCAAATCGGCCAGCCGATTTCACATGGCTATTGCTGGATTCTGATATTGTCTCATATTGCAATATCTACAGCCGTACAGGAAATATTTTGATTTTGCTGACCGGAAATCATTAATGTTTTGTTTTTTTTTGCAAAATCGTGGACAGAATGGATACTTATCTTCACATGCCCATGGAGACACAACTAAAACGGATTGATGGATAAAGCCATTGTCAAGGTTAATCAAAATTAACTTGATTGAAATGAAATTTTTTTTCAACACAGCTTATTTTGTATCTAAACAACCGGATATTCTCTGAGTCTGACTGCTTATTCCTATCTGAAATTCAAATTTAAAATGGTCTTCATTTGGGCAGTGATCACTTAGACAGGGATATTTGTGTTAACATTTCAAATTTTAGCAATGATGTAATAGAAAATATAAACAAGTTCAATTTACTTTTTTTAGTTAGCAACTGTGTTTGCAAGTATCAAATGTTTATAAAAAAAAACAACAAAAAAAACAGGACAAGTAACTTTTTTCAGATAACTTGCCCGGGGACAAGTAGAATATTTCAATATTTCCACACCCCTGCGAACCTTGCAAAATTATTGTGCGCCACACGGGTGCTTATATTTTATTTTCATTGCACCATTTTTCAGCTTAATGCACAAATTGCGCATGGCGCTGGACTTTCCCAATTACTGAATTTTAATTATGCCATTTTTTATGTCTACATATTATTCTATGCACTGTGCCAATCACAAAATCTACAGCAGTAGATGATGGGTTAAAGTCTGGTTGGATTAAAGCAGACTATGAGATAGGTATTTGTTGATCTCCATTAAAGCATAGAGCATTAAGATGCAAGAGTAAAGACTGGTCAAATCAGAATAATGTGTTCGAGTGGAGGGACATGTCTACCCACAGACTGTTGTTTCTGGCAATATTAAAATCCAACTGTGTGCTGGTCTAGAATAAAGCAGACATCATCATCTCATCGAAATGTAACTTGTTCTACCCATGATATGCCTTTTTGATCTCACACATATTCTGAAGCTTCTTTGAACCAAAATGGATTGTGATATATCTTGTATAACCATTTTCATGTATGATATGTTGCAAGAAAACTCAGGTGACCTAGAATTACTTGTCAAAAGCACAAGACAAATACCATTTTGCTTTTGACCCAAAAGGAAAATGAAGTCTACTTCCAAAAGGTTCTTTTGCTCAGTAGCTTTAACCCTTATATGCATCTATTAATGGCATGATTATTTTTTAATAAAAAATACACAAAAATCAATGACAACATGTATATGTTTAGGAATTTATTAGCTGTATGAGAACAAGTACTATACATCGTATTGAAACAAGAGACGATATGTCCCACAACCATTCATATTTCACTTTCATCTCAGCAAGTTTGTATTTCTAACAAATTCATGTACAAATTATTACGACATTAGCTTCAGTATTAAATATTTGTTTTGCCACTGAATCATTACATTTAACTTCCTTGTCCTGCACTACTGCATTTGTTGACATAAACTTTGGCATCATTTCATAAAATTTTGAATAATTTAAAAAAATAATATACAATTATGATACAACATTCTTTATCTCTTAGTTTTTTTTAATGCAATATGGGTGTCCTGAAGCTGCTAATGTTGTTTGCACAAACTGGTAACAATACAGGTGGGTGATAATATCTCAACAATGTATATGTTAATTTCTATTTAAAACATGATCTCGTCTATTTTCAAAATGTTTGTAATGTACGTACATTTCAAATACATAAATATCAGATCATGACTAGGTTTGTGAATTTTGCTGACAACATGTATAAAACTATGTACATGATTCATGAAAATTGTCTTTTTAAAACAGTAATGTACTCATGCCTCCCATTTCACTCTGTTCTTTTACGAAAATTTCGAAGTATTGATAAATAATTGTGACAGCTAATAAAATTCCAGTTCCACTACCAACAGCACCTGTAAAGAAAAGGAAAAATCTCAATACTTTTCTAATATGACATTTCAAAGATTTTATCATTTTTTCCCTCTCTCTAGCTATTAGGTTATATGCACAGACCTGTTTACTACTACGTTTTCGCCGTATTTACTACGCTTTTTTACAGTAAATTACGCCCTACGTTTGAACTTGACTATTCTACGCTTGAACAAACATCGTTTTTTCAAAATTCGTTTGTACCACAAAATCCGTAATATTGAATTAACCCGGTAATCTGCATCATTAAGCGCTTTAAATAACGTATCCTACAAGCAATGTAAAGCGTGTTTGCGACCGCGATCTGAAGGTAAAAAAAAATGGCCAAGCGGGATGGCAAACAGGATTTGAACAACAATGATGATGAAGGTCTTCTGCCAAAAAAATAGTGCCAACGGTTTAAAAACAGCTATCAAGACACATGGAACTTTATTTGTGCATCAAAGAAAGGAGAAACTTTCTTTCACTGCACCGTCTGTGCCATTGACATTGCATGTGCTCACGGAGGCAAAAGTGATGTTCGTCGTCATGTTGGAACCAAAAACCACATTGACCTAGCAAAAGTAAAGTAGAACTGTCGTTCTATGAAGACCTTTATGACATGACAAACAACGAGATCGACCTACGGAGAGCAGTAACGAAATCGGAAACGATAATGTGCCAACTGATTGTAAACCTGAACCTGCTTTTATCAACAGCAGATACCTTTGGCAGTATTGTCTTTTTTCATGAAGAAAGCACGGGACACTGCAATAAAAGATGCCATTGGCAGGTATAATATTCCACCACTAGAACCTGGTAAATCATATGTTTGGTATGAATTTCTGGTCTTCAGTAGATACATGTAAGGTACAAATGTAGATATTTGGTATGTATATGGCACCAGCTCATGAATCAGAAACCATTGTTTTCAATTTCTGAAAACTACTCTCAACATTGCCAAACTACGCTGGGCTGGAGCAAATACTACTCTTCAGTGTCAATTGGGATAAACAGGTCTGTATGCATTGCTATTAATTTTCAATTTTCCTATATATTGAATTATCAACAAAATCTGTAATGTCATCGGATATCCAATTGTTTAAAGAGGGAAGGTTGGAATCCTATTAGAGCCAGTTTAGCCCCACCATATTTTGTGCTTGTCCCAAGCCAGGATTTGGATTTCCAACGCTATGTCAGGTCTTTTTATATGTTCAATGAGTTGATGGGAGAGGTGGCTGTTTGTTTTGTTGATATTGGTATAATTGTTGACCATCGCTTGTTTAAATGGCTGTACCAGATATATTAAAGTCCAACCAAATTTGAAGGATTTATAGTCTGGTAAACTGTATTGTTATCAAGTTATACTTCATTTGCATATTTTAGAAATCTGAACCCCCATTTAGAAGATTCAAGAGAAATTCTCTACTATTATGTCACTGCTAGTTGACTTACCCATAAAATCTGCCATAACAGACAAGGCACCTATACAGAGACCACCAAACGCAGCAGCGGTTGGGATATATCTATTTAATTCATGTATCATAGACTGTTCTCTATGTCCTCTCATCACCATCTGTTGTTCCTTCAATTGTTTAGCTACCTGAAAGTAAACAAAAAAACCCACAATGATTACACTGTAGTCTCTAGAGATCCTTGAAACTCACCATTTTCAGTTGGGACTCACCAGTTTTCAAATTTTAGATTCTTATACTATGGTGGGTGCGACTCATCAAAATTTTCAGAAATGTCTTCAGATCTCATCAAATTAAACTGCTACAAGTTTATATGCTATACATATTTTTTGTGTGAATGTTGGGTCTATTCAAAAACAAAGCATAGATTTCTAATATAAAATGTACTGTAAACACTACAAAAATATAATTCATATGAAAATATGTAATCATTCTCATTCAAATAGACAAAAATTGTTATCTACTTTGTGGGCAAAATAAAGCATTTTTTACTTTATTTTATAGAAATGAATCACACTTTTTGTTTCAGATGTACTTCAATTTTATCCACCTATTAGGTTATTGGTTTATAGTTCATTGATATTTATCACCACTTTCAGCAATTCTTCAGACTACCAGACCTAATTGAGGAATGCTAAAAAGCCCAGAGAGTTACCGGTATATCAAACTGACCAATGAATTCCTCTGCCTTGGGTAGGGTCTTAACAAATATAAGTGTTGTTAGACTTGTGGTCAGAAATCAATGCCCTTAACCACTTGAATACTCCAGTTTTAGTTTACTTAATCAGTAAACTGGTAGAAAGTATTCTGGATTCTATAGATATACACTATATGACAAAAAGATATTCATAATCATGAATTCATATCTTTCATCATATCTAGTATAACAATAGACTTACATCTTTAGCACTTGAACCTGATACATCAATCCATGTCTTAGAGAAGAAAGCACATGATCCTAACATGAAGAATATATACAACACAGCGTGTATTGGGTCCTCTCCGACATGCGATAACGTTTCAGGCGGAGAGAGGTAGTAACAAAGTCCTCCAACTGGGTAAGATCTAGCTGGTCCACCACCACCAACATCCTAAATGGCAAAGAAGAAAAAATAATGAAATATTTGATACAAATTCTATATAATTAGTAAGAAAAGATATGGATGTAAATGGACATGAGAGACTATTCAACTTTACACTTAAGACATAAATTCAAGATAAGGAACAGTGTTTTTATTGCTGTTCTGCATTTCACAGTCACAGTAGTGTCTTCAACAATGATACCCTAAAATGAGTGTGAAATGGTCCCTAGTCTGCAGAGTGGTACTTTTTACATTAAATTCTTTAAATGTTCATGACTAATTGATATTAAATCTGTTATAAGTATCAGTTATGATTTTTTTGTCCTAAAATCAATGGTCTCTAACAACAGATTCTACCCTCTTAGTGGTCAGTTAACTATGAGCATTCACTGGCCCTGCTATTGTACTGTCTATGTTTATGTTGTCATTCACTGGCCCTGCTATTGTACTGTCTATGTTTATGTTGTCATTCACTGGCCCTGCTATTGTACTGTCTATGTTTATGTTGTCATTTATTTTTGTCAGTGTCTGGTCTTTTTGAGTGAATGCAAATCTTTTCAGGTATTTTATCGTTTGTAAATGTGTATTGCTGTTGAAGATCCAGTTATCAAGAGGGGAGGGTTGGGATCCCATTAACCGGTTAAACCCAGCCACATTTTTGTGCCTTTCCCAAGCCAGGACCTGGATCTCCAACGTCATATGTTGTGGTGTTTTTTGTATTTAGCGAGTTCAGTTATGATGAGAGGTGATTGTTTTGTTGATGGAATTGATGGATCACTGTTTAAATTTTCTTTTAAGAAAATGACAGTTTTCTTTGAATTATTCAATTATACAAACAGCATCATATCCCCTGTTTTATTGATAATCTCTTTAAAGATCTCAGAAAGTTTGTAAAAATTATACTTACAGCCCAAACTCCAAGTAAGTTGATCAAAAAGTTTCCACTGAATTTTGTTGCTAACATCTGCAAAATAAAAATAAAGCATCTTACATTGTGTTGACTCGCAAATATTTTGACAAACTATTTATCTTTAAATTTTGATTTGAAAACAGGTGCAAAAAGTATCTGCAAATTACATTACAATTAAGTGAAAATTATTAAAATTGTCTATTATGACCAATCAATAGTGGAATGTCCCACTTAAATATTATTAATGCTTCCAATACTGTATAAATATGTAGATGTATCAGTGATTTAAGATATTTAAAATTAGAAAATAGAATTGTCTTTACCTGAGAAATAACGTAGAGATTAGACACTAAGGCAGACTGTAAAATAATTGGAATGTTTGATGTGTAAAACAATTTGATAGGATATGAACTGTACTGTCCTCTGTAACGAGCTGATTTGATAGGCAGATCCACACGGAATCCCTGAAAAATATGATGTTAAATACGATATAGAAACTGGAAACATTTTAGTGAGTATAATGTCTTTCACATAATGATTTTAATAAAAACCACCACCACCACAAAATTGTTCTAAATTCTGTATTAGCATTTTTAACACAAACAATACTGAATAACTCTTTCTAGAGTAACATAGAAACAACGAATCTTTTCAACTGTATCTTGTCAATTTATTTCAAGATTTCCAACACTCACCTGGAAGTATATCACTATAGCAAACACAAATACTGTAGCCAATAAGTTCATCAAGTTTGGAAGATTTTGTCTGTAAAATGCCTCACGTAAAGCTCTCACTTTGTCATTCTTTGTGGCCAATAAATGGAACAATGCTATTATAGCTCCTTCAAATTCAGTACCTGTAAAAGAAGAAAGAAAATAATATTTGTAGCAAAACAAATAATTTATAAATTCTGAAAGTATACACCTCTAATAAAAGATTATGTGTCTGTCTTTGAATTACACATACAAAATACTTTCTATTCTCTCTTTATTAATTGTTGCCAGCAAAAAATATATATGGAGATTTCAATGACCATTTTATGGAAATATTTTTCAAGCAACTTTAAAAGTAATGTGTATTCATTTTCAACAACTTTTCTGAAACTAGTTGCTTAGATGATATATCAATAGAATTTGTATTCAATTTGGTCATACAACTAAAAAATCAGCTACAGTTTAAACTACAAAGTAATTTAATATTTATGAGCAACTCCCTGCAAAATGGTTTTTGGATTACACCCAAGATAATACATTTATGTCCATTTATTTATTTAAGCATCAACATGCAATCTACCAGGATTCTTTAAACCCGGGAAAATTCACAATTTTTTCAGAAAGCAGGAGAGATTCTTCTACACACAGGGTAAGGTTGTGTAATAAGAACCTGAAGGGAGTTTCTAAGATCTGAAGTGTTATTTTTCTTTTTACTATAAATATTTCTTAAAAGTCATTCCTTACCTCTGCCTGTATTGACTGTCGCCGGACTGAAGGCTTTCCAAACAATTGTTTCACAAATGTTTGTGGCAATGAAGAGCGATATACCCGAACCTAAGCCATATCCTTTTTGTAATAGTTCGTCTAGCAATAGAACTATCAAACCAGCAACAAATAACTGAAATATAAATAAATAGTTAAAACTATATCTCAACACATATAGGACACCTGACCCATGGCCCAAATTCTATGTTAGATCTATGTTTTAAACAGGCTTTTAAATGATAAAGGCAAGTAAAATTTCAACATTTAAAGAATGATTGATAATTAACTATGGTTGTGTTTCAATTTTTCCTGTGTTTTTGTCTTTCCTTCAACTAGTGAGACTTCTAAAACTAATCTCTTGGTATATTTTAACTTTTCTTATGGCAAGATAAAACTTCAATATTTCATAAGATTATTTTGATATTTAAAATGTCTGTGAACTAATACATTAGCAGTGATTCAGCTAGCGCTCGTCACTTTCGTCATTGACGATTGATTTTCGAAAGTGACGAGTACTTCCCGTATGCAATTCGCCACTTGAATTTTCAAAAATCATAGAAAAATGTTTGTAAAAATCCATTTTTTTCCCTTCATTTGCTGATTAAAACTAATTAGTCACTACAATGACAATTTTATGACATGCCAATCAACGGATTATAGAATTTTTGCTTTGATTACGTAATCTTCGATCTCACCTGGATTGATTTACCTAGTTAAAGATAATGATCCAGACAAAGAATTCAATCAACGATAATGGATTTTTTTTTATAGTAATGACATGTACTCAAAATGCCACAGTATGTATTGAAAGTGGACATATTTTTGTAATCGTCATTCATTGCACGATTCGTCACAATGTCCGGAAAAACGAAAAAAAAAATATGTCCGGAATAACGAACTATTGTTGCCACATTTCATTTATCATTTTATGAAAATGTCAATATCATGTTTATTGAAATCTATCGTATCCATTATAGTATTTTGAAAGTGTTTCTCTCGAAAATTTATAAATTTTGGTTAAAAAAATGGCTCCATCAAAAATGCAATAGGAGTACGCATTCACCAAAGCTACTTTTAAGCAAACGAACTTTTGATGTATTTATTCCCATTTCTGTAACATGAAATCTTAGTTCTCATATTTAATATGTTCATTTATATGCAACGGTTGGTCATTCAATTTGTTGAAATACACTGCACGTGGACCCATAAGATTTTTATCGATCTGCATCCGGGTATTAACAATTGCGTTCTATATATAGAACTATTTACATACAGACACGTGTCTGCAATGAAAAAAAATAATAACTACAGTATTTTTATTCCAATTGTTGCAATTTGATTATGAGGTCTGAGAAATAATAATTTATTTTACAACTTTCTCCAGTCCAGTTTTTGACGTTTGTTCTATATATTTTATTACTAGTTGGACCATTGGGCAAATTGGCAGAGGCATATTTTTTTCTGCTGAAGACCACAAATATGAGTTATTACCATTGTGGTATTTGACCAAAGCACAGTAACATTTCAAAAAGGGTGGGGGAGGGGGTTATTACAATTTGTGTGGTACTTATTAGACCAAAGCACAGTAATATTTATTAAAAATAAAAAAAATAAAATAAAAAGGGGGGGGGGGGGGTNGGGGGGGTATTACAGCTTGTGTGGTATTAGATCAAAAGTAAATTATTATAAGATTTAGCTCATTATAATCTTGTCTATTCATATTTAGAAAAAAAAATTCTGCTCCCCAAAAGTGACTAATGGTCTCAAAATCCTGGCTGAATCCCTGCATTAGACATGATGGCACTCAGATTTACCTGGATAATGATAATAAGACAAACACCAGCTCCCATGTCTGATGGATCTCCATACATGCCTGTCATGACGTAAACTATGGCTTGACCCACTGTTATCACCATACCAAATACTGAAAAATAAATAGCATGTTTATTACAACCACAAATAAATATGTCCAACCAATGTTTTCTTACAAATCACTTTAAATAATAAAAGAACCGCCTAGCGCATGAATGCACGACGTATCCCCCACACTTGCATAATATTTAGTTTTATATATTTATAGAAAGCAGCCTTGCAGTCATAATATATAACATACTTACAAGCCACATGCAAAGATTATTCAAATATATCCATGTTTACTAAAGTTATCACATAAACAAGACACAATTCTCAAAATTGGTGATTTTTCAACCAAAAACTAACATTTCCCCCCAAAACCCTTGCTTCAAATATTTCCATGTTAGAATCCATACAAGATAATGATAATTACAAGCTACTTGCAAAATAATATTCAAATCTATCCATGTTTAATAAAGTTATCGCGTAAATAAGACACAATTCTCAAAATTGGTGATTTTTCAACCAAAAACTAAGATTCTCCTCCAAAACCCTTGCTTCAAATATTTCCATGTTAGAACCCATCCAAGATAATGATAATTACAAACCACATGCAAAAAATTATTCAAATCTATCCATGTTTATTCAAGTTATCGCGTAAACAAGAAAGTGTGACAGATGGACAGACAGAGACAGACGGCCGCTATTACTATATCCCCTCACCACTATCGCAGGGGGATAAAAATGTAGATATCAAATTTAATGTACACAACACGTTTCTGAAATAACCACATCAGGTACGCTTAAAACTGAAAGATTGAATTTTGAAAAGCCAAACAAGATGAACTGTGAGCTAATGCTCACATATGATACCCCCACTGTTCGGCAAACAGGAAGTAGGAATCTGACGAGTCAAAAAACGCTTCCCACGATATGGGGTACCGATATGAAGCTTGTGACGAAATATCAGATTTCTGCCATCAATAGTTGCTGAGAAAAATGAGACGAAAAATGAGCACTATATATGTTCAATGTGTATAAAAATCAACAAAGTCGGCAAACAGGAAGTAGGAATCTGACGGGTCCAAAAACGCTTCCCACAATATGGCATACCTATATGAAGCTTGTGACCAAATATCAAATTTCTGCCATCAATAGTTGCTGAGAAAAATGCGACGAAAAATATCTTCGGATGGACAGACAGAGGTAAAACCGTATACCCCCCTCCCCCTCCGGGGAGCGGGGGTATAATAACTTAAAAGTATTTGGGAGCAATAAAACCAAAGGGCCTAAACAGGATAGCTAAAATATGCCACGGTCACCTATGCCTGAGGGAGGAGAACCTTAATTAAATTTAGTGTAAGGGATACCACACCTTGAACTGAAGACACAAACACAGGTCTGTCACAATAAGCAAATAAAATATAACAGGCTCACTTCAAAATATTTCCTTACCAATACAATTTTACTTGCTAAAAAGATTATGATATATATAAGAATATTTGGAAAACTTACATTTTTGTGCTCCGTTGAAAAGAGCTCTGTCTTTTGGGGTGTCTCCAACTTCAATGATTTTTGCTCCAGCTAATAGTTGCATTATAAGACCTGATGTTACGATAGGCGAAATACCTAACTCCATAAGTGTTCCTGAAAAACAAACCGTTTGGTCATTATTTAATGGCGACAATAAAAATTCATTGCAAAAATAAACTATATGATTGGAGATAGATACTAAGCATGCAGTAGTAATAAAAGAACCGCCTAAATGTGTGACGTATCCCCCCGCACTTGCATAATATTTAGTTTTATATATTCATAGAAAGCAGCCTTGTAGTCTTAATGTATAACATACTTTATTGAAGGATGGAGTATATTGCAGCATGATCTGAATAATATACAGGAAGTACTCCACTTTGAACCCTCTGATGTAAATATGGTCTATAATGCCTCCATCTCTGTGTGTTGCAGAATTTATAAGTTGGATGAAATTGTGCTCTGTCATCACATCTTGTAATCGTGTTTCAGTATTCATGCAAAAAATCCATATTTACTGAAGTTATCGCGTAAACAAGACACAATTCTCAAAATTGGTGATTTTTCAATCAAAAACTAAGATTTCCCCCCAAAACCCTTGCTTCAAATATTTCCACATAAGAACCCATCCAAGATAATGATAATTACAAGCCACATGCCAAAAATTATTCAAATCCATCCATGTATACTCAAGTTATCGCGTAAACAAGAAAGTGTGACGGACGGACGGACAGCGGTTGCGCTTCATGTTGAAAATGTAGTTCGATCAACGCTTTCATACCCCAATGAAACTTCAAAAGAATGCATTCAATTCTTATAATTATACAGTCAAACTTGATTTAAGCAGCCACTTAAGGGTTGGCAAAAACTGGCTGCTTAATAAAGGTGGCCTGTAATTCAAGGTTCACATTTTTTTAAGTATTACAAATAAAACTGTTTTGTCCATGTCATCATATATACATTGTATAATGTAAATGTTTATTTTATTATGGATGTATAATGAACAAATTGCTATTGTATGTACCTTTATGTATTGTTTAATGTCATGTGATTGTATTGATACATGCCAGCATATGGCATATTGTCAATAAAAATATTTGAAATTTGAAAAGTAGTGTTTCATATGATGAATGAAGGATAAAAACTGTTTTTATAATTTATTCATAATCATAAGGTTATAAAAAAGCAATAACAATGAAGACAGAATGTTCTGAACAATAAAGTCATAGAGCACTAAAATTAAAAAGTCACTATTCATCACATGTATGATGTACGATGTCACAGAATTTACACTTAATTTTTAAAAAGTCACAGATTAGATCTATAATTTTTATGGTTTATCAATTCCAACCTGGAACTTAGTCCTTAAATAATACTTCCATCGGGTTTGGTCCCAAACAAGCCATAACACCTCAATCCGAGATTAATTCATTGTTTGATCGAAATAAGAAGTTTTCCTCGACATCAAAGGTTGTCCTCAGACTAGTGTTTGCACAACGGTTTATAACTACATGTATTTTAGCTGCCGCTATCACACTTTCAATCATCTAAGCGTGTGCCACAAACACACTTCCTTATCCCCAATTAACTGTCAATCAGAGGATAATTGTTGTATAATCATCAACACCTTAAATTATTTACCTGTAAAGGTGTCAAACAGATCAATAACCGGATATCATTCGTATATCTCGGTTTTTTTCCTCAGCGCGAGAGTTTCACGTGTAGCAAAAATCAATACTGTGTTAATCACGAATGCTATCCGCAAGTGACAAAAAAAATATTTGTGACCGTTAAAATAGGTATTTTAACATTATTGGGACATATTTTTCTGGCCGTTGGCCGCATAAGGGAAGTGACCGTTAATTTAAGTTAATTTATTACATAAAAATCCACGGGGGGACCTGGCAGTGACCGGAAAAGAGAGGTGACCGTTTATTTCAAGTGACCGTTAGGGCAAGTTTGACTGTATTTAAATCACACCAAAATTTAATATAGTTAAATTTTTCGTTGTGAATTTTATTTGTGTTAGATTATTTGCTGTTGGAAATTACTACGCCATTGATTGTTTACATCTGACGTCGTCATGGAGGCACGTGCAAGTTCGGGTTTGAGTTTCATTTAGATATGAAACATCTCTTTTATAATCATGTGACCACTTCATAACCAATCATATTGTAACATTTCAATGAAAAACAGAAGTAATGTAATTATTTAAATTTAAACAACTTTAATAAACCGAAAACCTATTTAAAAAGACTTCTAAACCCTTGTGCAAAGGTTTAAGTCTCTAGTACATGTATATATCAAGATATCCAACCTGTTGTGTTCAAAACTATACATTTTTTTTTACATATGAAATGAAAATGATATTTTCTTGTTGAACAATAATTCAGTACTACATACCTCTGTTGGAAGCCAGAATGACTCTCTGCCAGTAGAAAGGATCAGCTGAGTCTGATGACATAATACCAAACAATGGAATCTGTAATGTAAACAATAAATAAAAATGAAACCTTTCAGGGTTTTTGCTCCCCCTATTTTACTGCCGAATTTCGGCCACATTCCCAATGAAAAATAGGGTCCATTTTTCCCAAAATCAGTCAGATAATTCCCAAACTGATTGGAGTTATTGTCGGTAAAAATCCGGATTTAGTAACCGTTTCCGGAAACGTTTTTTTATATTACGCGATTACATATCCGGTCATCTGTAAGCTTTTTCTGTACTCGATCGTCGTTCTTTTTTGACATAAACATGTATCACAACAGTAAATATTACCTGAATAAAAACAAAGCCTAAAGAGGCAAAACAAATACGGTCAATTGATTCTTTTTTCGTGACAACGAAAAAGAAGAATCCCAAGGAAAATGATGATGAAATCAGCGTTTCTGAAGTCGACTCGATGTCAAACTCACAGCAAGGATACTGACTCAGTGTTGCTACTCTTATCTTTTATTACAGACAGCACAAATAACGTTAAAAATTCAGAGTTGGATGAAAATCATCCAACACTCGTTAAGCAGGATATGAGAAGGTTTAGTTCACTTAAGTATGAGCAAAGTTTTCCCTGGTTATCCTCATTATAGTTGTATTAAATCATATCAGGTTATTTGTGTAAATATTGTGAACTTTTTCAAACTGATCCCACTAATTCATCCATCCTTTACTTGATGAATATCATCCCTGCCTCTATGGAAAGGAGCTTTTCATATATGAATTTGATTAAAACTCTTCTGAGGTAAAGATTGACCCAAATGAATTTGGAAGCTTTTGATATGATCCATGGAAGGAAAGGACAAACTGTCAGATAGTAATCTTGACACATTAGTGGACAAATTCTACTGCAAAGTTATTTTGTTTATTATTGCCCAAGTTAATTTCAAATTCATATTTTGTCGATAAAATTTCCCAATTTAGGTTAGGTGGCAATTCCCAATAGAGCCAGCAAAAACCCTGCCTTTTTTTTCAAAGCAACATAAAATAGACAATTTAATTTTTCTTCAATGGAAAGGTTTAGCACAAAATGTATATAATGCATACACACCATAATTATAATATGCTGTCTAATATGGCTCTCTAAACAATGTATGTATACCTATATATTAAAAAACAATAAATTCTGTAAAAATTAGAAAATTTGAGTGAACTTCCACTGTCATATGGCCTAAACAAATATTCATATAAGAATAAAAATGATGGTAAAAATTATTAGACTCACCTGACAACACACCAAGAAGATGAATAATGTGATGGCTGTCCATAGTACCTTCTCTCTGAACTGAATCTAAAATTATATACAAAATATTGCTATCAGTCAGCATTGTCCATACTATAGACTTTCATTCTTCTATTAGAAGAGAAACCTTTCATGTATAATCATTTTGTCACTTACTTTAGGATATCAAGTGAAGCATTACAGACCTTATAATAACTATATCTTAAGAGACTTATTTGATTATTTGAATTTTTTGTAAATATTTTTTTCTTTCTCTATGGTGTTATCTAAAATCAAAATTTTTACAAATGTAAGAATTAAACACCAGTCTTCGAATTTAGGATTTGGAATGCACAGGTCAGAAATTTTTTAATATTTTGATTAAAAATGTGTTACAAATCATGAAAGTTTACAGGTCCAAACTGATTTCTACTGGCCCTGGGCTGGTGGACCTGTGCTAATTTCGTAGACTGAAACACATCTAATTTGTACTTTAGTTGGAATGTAGAAGTTACACATGTTACAGGTAAGCTTTTTTTTTATATGACTACAATGTATGAAGTACAAACAATGCCCTTAACGTATATACATCTATTAAGCCTAGAATTATGGATAGTGTTTTTTTTGTAAGAATAATAGTACAAGTTGCATGAGGGAATTGAATGGAGAATGCTTATTACCAATCTGATGAAAATCAGACCTCTCACTTGCTCTGCTTTACTGATATGTCGCAGCTTGGGAGATCAGAGGATACCCCATTATTGGTCACATACAAGTGACCCTATTTACCATCCTATGAAAGTGGCAATTGCGAGACTATGAAATTGTTGCTAAACTGGTTTGCATGCTACAAGCAATCCGATTGACGGAAAAGGGTCATATTCATCATATCATAATAAATTCATGACATACGGTCACTCACATGTAACCTGTAATAGGGTTTTCCCTCAGATTTCCTGTGCCACAACGTTTCAATAAAGGGGAGTGAAATAACTAATTTTTAATCAGATTGGTTTATTACAACATCATGTAGACATGTTATTGCTGAACTGGAGCAGAAAGAACAAGAAATTGAAAATGAGAACAATGCTTTGAAAATGAAGGTAGAGATGAATTTAAAGGAATATAAAATAAATATCAATATGTTGTGACTATATACACGTAGAAAAAAAATTGAGATTTCGGCTTAAAATAGACTTAACATAATTATTACTGTATCAAACACAAACTCACTGTTGATACTTTTAAGTTGCTGCTTATATCATACTCCAAATAAGGGAAGATTACTTTTAATTGTGAAACCTTTGATTTAATAAGGTATAATCTTTATTCATTATAATGGCCATAGAGTACATTTGCTTTAGTTCCTTTAAGCCTTAAAAAAAAATCCTGATTTGCTGTTGAATGAATTTCAATTTAAAGTGGGCAGGTAGATTTTTGGGAAGGACAGTTTTTGGTATGGTGGTTTGTTTACAGCAAATCAAAATACAGTTCTATGGGTGCCCTAACTTGTCATGATTTATGACTTGCTTTATGACTTTTTTCTTAGGATTATGGATTTCCAAACTTATGCCTCCAGGTTAGATATTGATGCATATTACTTCCTATTACTTTTTTACACTGCCTTTAGTTATGTTAACACAAACAATGCAGGTTGAGCCTCAAGGGACAATTTCATTGAGTGTCAATGACCTTTGATGAATTACACACTACATTTATATATAATTCAGTACAAATGCACATTTTGTTGAACACTAAAAACATGAAACCTATTTATCCATGTCATCAAAGTGAAACAATAAAGCTTATTTTAATTATGATATATATTTCTACATGTAGTATATTTGGATTAAGGTTATGGTGTTTAATGCCACTTTCAACAATATTTCAGTTATATCATGGCAGTCAGTTTTATTAGTGGAGGAACCAGAGTACCTGGAGTCTGGGGAAAACCATACAATTCCTTCACATATTTATTTTAATACATGTACTAAAAAATAACATGTTATATATATTAAAGAGTAAGCTATGTCAAACTTGAATATATCAACTTTTGTCACAGCTGATACAAAATGACAACAAAACAATGCCTTCAGTTGCAAGTATTGCATGTACTGTGAAAAGGGTCTAGATTGTATAAATTTGTTTTAAATAAATTGAAAATAAGTATAAACCCAATGTTTGATCTTCAAATTCTGAAAGGAAAACAAAAAATACACATTTCAGACAGACTTTACTGTACAAAATGCACAATTCATACCTTTCTGTCTGGCTTAGCTATTTCTGGCAGGACAGCACAAAATGGCTTCACAAACTCGAGGAATTTTACTGAAATAGATAAAAAAAAAATAGTGCTATAACTGTATCCAACTGATTCAAAGTTTATGTCAAGCTAGATTATTAAAACATGTTTCTAATAAAAGATTGATATTGCTCTGCGACTGTGTTCGGTAATTTTGTTATTACCCTTATTGTCATTGCCACAGCCAATTTATTGTAACAATTGTGATGCAAATATCTTCTTCTTTTTTTTTTACTTTAGTGGGCAGTGTGAAAGATGATTCAAGTAATAAAACGAAGACAGCATGTCCAAAGCTACAAAAAAGGGGGATCAACAAAGCTGATGCAAGCTTGACATATGGCCAACTTTTTATCGCCACAACAGTTATGTACACTGTGCAAGTGGCTCACTGTATGGTTGATCAAATTACTAACCAACTTGGAAATGTATGACGGTTATTATAGCATTGCCCTTAGTTTTAAAAGTTTTTTGTTGTCAGATTTGTTCGCCACGTATGCAGGCGATCCCAACAACTTGTTTTTGAAATCAAACAGAAATAAGTAAATTTACTGTTTGATCAAACATATGAATGAAGAATTTAGGTTTATTACTTACTTCCCATCTTTAATCAACTGACTTCCAATAAGTTCTTTGATTCTGTTCCAACAATCACTGGTTTTGTATGAGGAAAGCCGGTTTTCAGCTTTCGTCCTCCGGTTAAAAGACACGTCACGCGTACCAGATTTGGGACGAGACTTCCTCTTGTTTCATAAATCTCTCACAATTAACAAATTAAAATATAGTTTATGATATCTTTTTTGTTTTAAAAATTAAAAAAACGTAAAATTTTAAATAAAAGAAAATTAATAAATTGTCACATAAATATGATTTTTTTAAATTTATGGTATAGTGTTCATTTTCTTCTTCATGATATTAACTCGGTCGTATCGTTCTAACTTTTACACAGTAAAGATAGCTATTTATGGCTTATGACAACACAATTTTTACCATCTATCTTTACAAGTATTAGGCAAATTCATGATTGTAATTCTTAAACGAGTCCTTGGTGGATTAATAAATAGATATTACGTGCATCTTGTCGGAGAATATTAAAATTATTTGTATGATCTTTAGAAACATGAATAAAAGCGAGCCTCTTGTGAGATTTTCTTACCTGTTTCGAATCGAGTACAAATAAAATTTATATCCGCGGATTATGCACGTATATAATGTATGTCCATTACTGTCAAACAAATCATAACTTTCAGGGGCGGAACCAGGGGAGGGCGCACCCGGCGCGGGCCTCCCCCTCTAAAATTGGAAAAAATATGATTTGTTTTGCGTCAAATCGTGATTTTTCACACGAAATACACCAAAAATTGTCGATTATAGTGCACCCCCTCTAACTTGAAATCCTGGATCCGCCCCTGACTTTGTCCAATTAATGGAAAAACGAAGACAGAACAATGAAGACACAAAAAGACACTCTTTTAAAAGTCATTCTAAAATAGTTTAATGCGGACGTTGAGAGGAATTCTAATATGACGTGCAAAAGGGCATGAAAATCCCCGATTTATTATGACTTACACGCGCTGATAATCATGACGTATTTGGCTGTTCTATTATACCCTTTTGTTTACAAAGCCAAAACAGCACGTCATAGAAATAATTTATGGAAGGGTTAAGTTTGTTGAGGATTTTAATATGGGTACACTATAAAGGAATGTGGATTAAAAATTTACCGTTTATGTCTTATTAGAATAGAAATAATTTATGGAAGGGGTAAGTTTGTTGGAGATTTTAATATGGGTAACATTATCTGCGTAAAATTTGCGTAGATAATTTTACCCATATTAAAATCTCCAACAAACTTACCGTGGGCCCTTCCATAAATTATTTCTTAGACCCTCCTCAGAACAAGTTCTATCAATCTGTCCTCTACATAAGATCAGTGGTACCTCGGAACGTAAGCTTTACAGTCAGTAAGCTATTTCTTCAGTCATACAACTTCTTTTCTGTTTATGGGTTCAATTTCTGAAGCACTACTAAATGAGTGTAGGTGGAAGCAACTGCTATTCGCGTGCAGAATTAATTTCTAAAAGGAATAACGAAAACATGATGCAGATAGCAGCACTATGTGGTTCAGATTGAAGTCACGGCCCAGGATATCATTCCTAAATTTTCAATTGACGGATAATCTATGCACCGCTAATTGGTTCTCAACCATAAATTTATGTTTATAATACAATCTGTGCTATTTTACACATATTAAGCACAATTACAATCACATATACACTAAGTATGCGCACTAGGTAAAAAGACCATATCAGTGTTTCAAGTTCAGTTTAAATAATATTTAATTATGTAAAAGACCATATTAAAAGGCATTCGAAAGGTCCACTAGTATGACAGCTGCATACAATCAATGTATTGCCTTTTCCGGTTTGGTTGATTTTTAATGGTGCTGTATACATCCATAACAAAGTTTTAATGTATGAACTGGTCACAAATGTCCCATAGCAGAACTTATAAATACCTAGCAGTAAACTGACTAGCCTGTAGTTGCGACAGGTCATTGGTTTTATCTGGGTACTCTAGTTTCCTTCACCAATAAAACTGACTGTCACGATATAT
Organism: Gigantidas platifrons; assembly: GCA_002080005.1. Classification (NCBI taxonomy): domain Eukaryota; kingdom Metazoa; phylum Mollusca; class Bivalvia; order Mytilida; family Modiolidae; genus Gigantidas; species Gigantidas platifrons. The sequence continues at coordinate 236,142 of MJUT01036083.1, read as the reverse complement.
AACAGAAACATTGGTGAAGGTGACGTTAAACACCACAACCCGGCTAACCACCATACATTCTTACCAAATCTCAATCAAACAAAGATCACAATATAAATTTATTTATATCTTATGTGACTCTAGATGTACCTAACTTAAAATTCGTATCATTGTATATCAATAATATATCGTCTGTAGAATATTAATCTGCATTATTAATGGCAATAACCATTTATTCTAAAAATGTGTTCATGCTAATTATAAAATGAATATTTTTTTTTATGAAAAGTAAAGATATTGGAGGAAAATTTCTGAAATTATTCCTTTAATAAAAAGTAATTAAATTACAAAAATCTTACAAAATCAAAAATTTCAATCCTATTCTATCTCAAGTATGCTGTTTGCATGTCTATAAAAAAAAATCTAAGACTGTTTATTGGAAAAATCAAGTATATAAAATCAACACTATACCGTCAATTTACAACTTTCTCCAAGGTAAACAATATGGAGGTGTAATCAAAGAGAGCCATAAAAAAAATCGTTTTCAGCAAATGGTCTTTCCTTTTTCATGACAAAATTTGTCACAGTGTACATTCATTAACTATTGTTTACTATTGCTACTGTGTATTATACTTATTTATATTATAAAAGAACGATTTTATTACCTATTATTATTCAGAGAGTACGATTTTTCATGAGTTATTTATTATTCAATATTATTATTAATAGCAGATCTGTGCGACATGAGAAGCGAGCGATATGTATCGCATGACATTAAAACACCATAAGGCTTTCATTTAGACAAAACATAATATGTTTCTGTAGTGAACAGGACATGTAATTATTTTTTGATGTTCCCAAATAGACTATGTGTTAATCTTAAGCTTGTTAAAACGCATTGCTATAAGGCTTTCCTTTACAAAATATTGTAAGACTACCATTTTTATTTTATGGCTAAAATTTGAATACACTATTTATATGCAGGTCACACAGGGTCAGTAACGATCCGTGTGAAATGACCCAAATCACGATACATGTATATACTATTATATCAAGAATGGTAACAACAAATATCACCTAGCTTACTCTAAAGTCCGAACAGAAATTTCCAAAATTGCACCATACTAATCATATTTGAAGAAAAATTTTATTTGCCTTCATTGAACTCAAAAATATATTTTTTAAAATTTGAAACTCAAAATCTGGCCAATGTTGTCTTAAGTCGTCAGTCCATAAAACAATTTTTTTTCTCTTCAAGTGATGATTTTGTCCTTTACACAATGAATCTGGTAAAAAGTTCAGTACAGTAATTTAGTGTAAGCATATTTTATTAAGTAATTCAATAATACAATACAAGCATGAATATGTAATTATATGTTTTGTACCTAAACTGTATTGTATTATCTGTCAATCAAGCACCTCTTTCCCTCTTGAGAATGTGTATTATTATTTGTATTATTTTGTTTATATATATTTCTTGTATTTGCCCTATATGGGCCCTTTAATTGGTTAATAAAGATAATTCTAATTCTAATTCTGTACAAACTATTCAGATGAATCATTAATAGGATTCGGAAACAAGTTACAAAACTTACATTAATCCGTTTCCAGTACAGTAATTTACTCAACCATGATTGGTACGTCTGTTCGAGTACAAATTTAGCATGTACAGCGGTAATTATTAATATCTTTTGATGAGAACAAATTTGTCTCAAACAGTCATTGTTGTCTTTATGTTATTATTTATTTTTATTCAATTTTACTGTTCACTGGAGTTTGTACAGTAACTATTGATGCAGTTAGTCAAGTTTATATCTTCTCACTGTGATGAGACATCTACAACGAGCATTATTAAAAAAAAAAAAATTCTGATTTCTGCTTTTCTCAGTTTATTTCACTTCCCATTTACAATAAATGAAAAAAGAAAAAAAACCTAGCATACCATTTTCAAACATTATGCATAGCAATAATATTTGGGTGACATAGAGGCACTAAGCAAAAATGCAAGGTGATATAAAAGAAAGCAAACTCAACCTTCACAAGGCAACTTCTTTGCCTGAATCACCCATTAGCATGAGCCCTTATGAGACATATTCAGATATTTACACTTGTTAAAAATTATTTGTTTATTTGCCCTTCTCTCTCATTTAAATCACTATGTGGATTCCAGGTCAAGATGGGGACCAGTCAGTCTAGATATAAAGATAAAGACAATGATATTGAGGAAGGAGGAAAGATGGTCCAGAATGTCAACAAAATTCATGGAATGGCCCGATTTATTTCAGCCAAGCGTGACCACCAGCAGCTTGTAGCAGCACAAGGATGGTCAAAACAAGATGAAAATATGGTAACATGGTCAAAATTATACTAGGAAATTGTTTAGCAAGTTGTTGAAATTCAGCATAAATTCTATCAAATCTGTACATAGCTTTAATAGTTCTTCATAATTTTAACCTTTTTCATATTGACATAATCTTCAATTTATTGAATGCAACCAGTATATGGTGGAAGCAAAAGTACATTCATGCCTTATTTTAAGTTCAGTAAAAATGTCAGATTGTTACTTGGTTATTAGTCTATGGTTGTCAAAACTCTGTTTAGTAATGATTACATTTCAATTATTGGAGTTCTTCATTGAAAGACCCGGGCTGTTGTTTCCAAGATCGTATGTTAGTTGGATTCACATCTACCTATTCAGTCATTACCAAGCACAGCTGAAGATTATTAATTTTGATTCCTGCATGTGAAAAGATGTACTTTATACAACATTTATGACTGTGATACAGTTTGTCAGTTATTTACAGCTGGTCAGGATTTTTTTCTGGGTACTCTTGCTCCCTCCACGAATAAAACTGACAATCACCTATCATGTTGAAAGTTGTGTTGAACAAACATATTCTATAATCATAGAAAAGAAAATGGAAAATAGATTTATAATTTTTATATATTTGTTTTGGGAATATTCCATTATCTGTATAATCTGACATTACAAATAAATATGGATTGGAATTGAATTTATTTTAAGGATTACATTTTCAGAGAAACATGCAGATTTTGAAAGGTTTATTTAAAAGATTAGATCCAACTGTAATGAAGGCAGTAGGAGACGTCAGAGGAGAAGTACAAATATCATTTAAATATGACTTCAAACGAGACTTACTTCTGGTCAAGGTCATAAAATGTAGAGAGCTAAGATCAAAAGATCTCAGATCAAAGATGTCAGATCCATATGTCAAGGTAAGTTTCATTTTTTTAATTGCATTAGTGTTTTCTTACCACACAATATTTTACAGTTTATTACCTCCTCGCCAACAAAGTTCCAAAGGGATATAGTAACGCTACCGTCCTTCCGTCACATCCTTGTGAACACTCTAGAATCAACATCCTTCAATGGATTTTGACCAAACTTGGTACAAACTTAGTGTTTAAAAGAATCCGGAACCCTATTGATTTTCAAGGTCAAAGGTCAAGGTCACAGGGTTAAATTTTTAGGCGAGGGGATACGGCCACGCTTAGGGTTGCCCTTGTTTTATTTTTACTCTATACAAGAGTCCTCCTCTTATGAGGCCATCCCCTTCTACAGTTAAAAGGTGGCTTTATAAGAGGGGTGGCCTCTCTTGGGGACACAATCTAGTAGTATTTTACTATCTCAGTGCAATTGAAATCTGGCTTGATAAGATGGTTTGGTGGGAGCTGTCTTATAAGAGGGAAACTACTGTAGTATATTCTGAACCATTCTGGCTTTTTGTTTTTGCTAAGTTTTTATTGAAGATATGTTATATACATTTATTTGGAAATCATCTGTTAATAGAGTGAAAAAGGATATCATGCAAAAGGAGTATCAAGAGGGGGGACTTAAGATGATTAATATACATTCTTTTATTGTGGCTTTGAAGTCCACATGGATCAGGAGACTTTTTTTCAACAATTGTAAATGGCAGAATATTTTTATGTCATCAATTGATATAAATAAACTATCATGTGGCGGTAGTGGATATATAGAACAAGTAATAGAAAGTGTAAAAAATCAATTTTGGAAGGATGTATTATATGCTTGGAAATCTGTTATTGAAAAAGACGAAAACAAAAATTGGA
>MJUT01036083.1:207239-219052 GCA_002080005.1 Gigantidas platifrons | reverse complement strand
CATTACTACCACTGTGTGATGGAATGTTTTATTCTAGAATCCTGTAGAATATCTACATTTTCATTACTACCACTGTGATGGAATGTTTGTTCTCGATGGTATCATCCGCCCAGAAGTAAATGTTTCGTCACTGTCATGATTTATTAGATATATTACGTTATGGGTTATGATGTTTAACGCCACTTTCAACAATATCTCAGTTATGATCGTGGCGGTCATTTGTTTTCGTGGAAGAAACCAGAGTACCCGGAAAAAAACACAGACCTGTCGCAAGTCACTGACAAACTTTATCACATAATGTTGTATCGAGTACACCTAGTCTGAACTCCCAACTTTAGTGCCGATAGGCACTGATTGCCCAGGTAGTTGTAAATCCAACTACGATTCGACCACGACAGTCCCTACAATTTATGTTTGAATTTACAGTTCTTAAATAATGTAATGTATTAATTCTAAGGTGAATCTCCCTCATACATATTTAGGAATTTTTTTGCTATCCTGTTTCAACCCTTTGGTTATCTTGGTCCCAAAGACCTATTATTTGGCTTTCCAAGCTTTTGGCTATACATGTTAAAGATTGTTCCAGAAACGCGTCGTGTGCAATAAGTTTAACCAGAGTTATCTCTCTTATGTTGTGATTTGCTAATTCTGCGACAAAACAATCACTTCTATTCCATTGACGCCTCGCACTGTTGCCCCCATGGTTGGTGCCCCGGTGTAAAGGGATATATTTTCCAAGTAATTTATATATATAATATATGTGTCAAATTAATAAAATACATGTGTATATACAAAAAAATGTACCATCGCCAAACGTCAGTCGTCTAAACATAAGTACGAAGATATCAATTTGGTGCAAACGACGCTTCAAAGTCACAACGGTATCACCTCGGTAAATGCAGCTACATGTATATTTTTTATGCATAGCGAATTTGACAATGCTAATGCTAAGCAAATATATGCTGCAGTCAACCAACAAGTTCGAGTCCTACTGATGGGAGAACAAAAATACAAACAAAATATATCTCTTAAAAATCGACCTATTATTACACTTTTGGGTTGAATTTTCAGACTGATACATAAATTATTTAACACACCCTGGTAACATTTCAAGATTCAATGTGATAGGTACATTGGATGGTCGTGACGTATTTGAGACATTATAATATTTATTTCACCTGACTGGATGATATGAAAAAAATCATCTTGTAAAATATATCATTTGAAATGCCTTAATTTTTTTGTTAGATGATGGCTGCTGAATTAATAAAAATAGTACAAGTAATACATGTGTATATTCCAACGCCGCACGCATAAGCACACAAGTAAAATGTCCTCCTTTTAGTTTCCATTTTATGTAACAATGTATCACTTCCGGGTAGGTTATTGAAGCTATATTTCTATGTAGTTTATTTGAGGATGGGCTGGCTATATGGTTTGTCATTATGCTAAGCGAATAGGTGCTGCAGTGAACGAACGATGTGTGCTCGAGTACCACAGTCGAAATTACAAAATTACGAAATTACAAAAACGTTGTCAGCTAAAAAAAAATAATCTAAAACTCAACACTGTAGGGTTAATTTTTCGGAGTACACATACAAGCAACATTATGTATTTATTAGAACAGAAGGATGGCAAAAATATATAACTGAGTCTCAAGTTCCATTAACTTTCAAATTTTAACCGTGTTTTATACTTTGGACATATTTGATTTTTGAATTGTATCATGAATTACTGTTGCTATGTTTGATTATTTTCCATTATGTTATATCTGTAAAAATTATTGTTAAAATATAAATTTCGCTAGGAAACATCCATAATGAGTTGTTCATTTAAATGGCAAGTTATTTAGTTTGAAATGTATCCCCATCACAAAAAAAATATAATAGTCTGATAGGTTCTATATAATTTTCTATTTCTTGTAGTCGGGGGGGGGGGGGGGNGGGGGTCTTTGGTTAACTTGCTCTCAAATACTGACTTAAATTATTTGGCTTTCCAATCTTTAATTTGAGCTTACTTGATAAAGGTTGCTCCAGAAATGCACAGTGTGCACTAACTTAGATCTACATTTTTATGCAAGTCATTATTTTGATGTCTCAGGTTCAATCATTTCTTTCATATTGCATTTGGCAAAAAAAAAAAATGGATCAACATTTTTCACCGATTGAATAGGAGTTATCTTTCTTATGTTGTGATTGTAGAAGATAGTAATTTGTTTTTATCTTAAACTACCTTTCATCAAGTTTTTGAATTATTTGACTGGTGCCAGATCTTACATTGTACTTCAATCACAAAATATGTATTTATTTGATTGAGAAAGATTGTTACTGTAATAGCTGAGAAAATTTTGTTAAAATAAAGTTTGTAAAGGACTTGGTACAAATATTGAGATACGTTTGTACTTAACAGTGTCGTCTCTCAATTAGAATTATTTTAAGTCGATCACCCATTAAAATAAATTGTGGAGACAAGATCGGGTTGACTCTAAATATCAAGTCAAAATGTAGTTAATAGAATTTAGCCACAAGTAAAAATGCGTTCAGAATTTCACGACAGAACCTCAATCATAAACAGCCATTTAAACTAAATTGAATTGAAACGCCAGTAGTTTTTACGACCTTTTTCTTTTCATTTCTCCTAATTTATTCGTACTTTTTGACTTAATAATAATTAATCATAATCATATTTTTATGAATCAATGAGAAATTATATTGGTATACACCGTCAAACCCTTAAAAGTCATAAATTGATTTTGAAAGGTTCAAAATGATCCACCCATACACTTTTATACAGTGGTGAGATATCCGTCCTATAATAATTATTATGCTAGCTTGCTAATGTATTCAAAGTTTTACATTTGAACCTATGTAAAAGTAAGTACGCAATCTGCAGATAAGGCTTAGAGGGAAGTACCGATCAATCTATGCCAATAACCCACGCTATGTAAAAAAAATATTGAAATTTTACAAGCATAGTCTTGTGATTCTTTTTTTAAATGAAAAAAAGGCATTTTTTAATAATAATATCTTTGTTTGTTTGTATTGCATAATCCAGACACAAACTGTAATGCTCTTTTTGATAACAAAAAAAAATCGCCCAAAAAACTGTGATATGTTTTTTGTTGATAATAAGCTGAAATAATGTATATCGATATATTTTATTTTAAAGCTAAAAAAAAATCAAATAGATATAATTTCATGCCAACATATAATTTTTTTTATATTAAAAATAAAATAAAGCTATTGAATTATTTCCCTACAAAACCTGTACTACACGAAATATAAGAACGGCAAATATAAACTTCTTGTTATAGTACATTCCCCCCCATAAAAGAGCTTGATCATGCTTTTAATATTTTAAGAATTTCTATTAGAATGTTTGTTTCGTAAACGCCCTGGTATAGTTCTGACTTCAGTACATTTTCTCACAATTGCAGAAAATTTTACTATGCATAATTTAATTTCACCAACAAAGGCTGTAGTTGTTAAAATATATTTATTTATTTATTTTACCCAAAAAAAAAATCGATATCATTATGTAAAACAAAGCATCAGTTGTAACTCGGGAGTAATAAAACACAGTTATGACCAAGTATATGTACATTGCTTTTTCCCTATTTTTTTTTTAATTCGCGTGATTCATCAGACTTAGCGACAATTGATGGCTGCTTGTATTATTCCACATATCAATTCCATTTAGCATATATATATATTTTTTGTGATTTAAAGCAAAGGTTATGTAAACATATAATGTATATAAACGAGGTAAAAATGTTTTAGATGAAAGAAAATTATCAATGTAATATCGAATATACCACTTGACTATCTGATGAAGGGTTTAGATTATTACCGAAAAGATAAAAACACGACGATCCAGATAATCACAAATGGTCGGTTGGAGGGTGGTAGATTATCAGATGAGATTCTTAAAGGTGTTGATATGTTTTACTACATAAATAGTGATTAACGAGAAGAAATAGACATAATATACAGATCTATTCCATTCACTGCATTAATCTATTACAAAATACCTGTAGTGATTCACAAAAGGATGCATTTTCTGGTGCAGGTATAATTAAAAGTGCATTAGCTAATTTACTTTGTAAATTTAATATTACGGTAAAGGCTTTTTAAGTTTTTGAAGTTGAAGTGGACTAGATTGTATTTCTATCAATTTACTTATAACAAGAGATATCTTTGTAACAAGAAAATCGACTTAATTAGATAATAGTTATACAATTTGATTTGGTTTCCTTGGAAAGAGACACAAAAACGGATTATTTGGTGCCAACATGGTGCCCATAACATTATCTTAAAATGTTGAGTTATTAATTTACTCTTTGATTTCTTTAATTATAAGACCATCCTGAAATTAGCAGGAAAACAAGATATTTTGTTTTTTTATGCATGAGGAAATACAGTTATAGTTTAAACTTTTGGGAGGGAGATGTTTAGCATAGACTTATTTTATAATTTTTGTTGCAAATAAAAAAAATGAAATAAGCATATGTATATATATAGTATGTCAATACACATCATTACTTTAATTATAATAAACGCCACAATATAACTGTAATAGTGTCGAAAGTGGCGTTAAACACCATAACCCTAACCCTTAATTATAATACATGTACTATATATAATATTATAATCACTGCTTATTTTAAGATGGCGATATTTTTCTGTATAATTGCTGAAATCAACAAAAAAGGGTTATTTTTGTATTTGAAACGTGTAACATTATGCGGCAGTGACGAATTTACTATTGTGTTTAGGTGTGCTTAAGCCCAGGGCCCCGTTGGCCGGGGAGAGGGAGGGGGGGGGGCTATCTTCCTGCCAAAAAAATATACGATGGATTTTTGCTTATGTGGTGTAATTTTAAATTTGAAGGCGTTCTGTTTTGGAGCGATTCCAGACATAATGATAGAGTTGACTGCCTGTGTAGGCCTTCCGGGTATACTTCCTTCAGGGCCCAAGTGAGGGGCATCATAACTTAACTAGCACAGGACCTCATTTGTCCTAAGTCCGGTACTGGTTATGCTCGAATATATTTTTATTTGTTGCATTTTTTTAAATTGCCATGTTAATTAAAAGAACAACATAACATTTGTTATAGACTTTGCAATTTCCATTTTCAATGAGCATTATACATTGAGCAGTCTCGTCATATGTCGAACATTAAACAAGACCTTGATACACATTTCTGTGGATTGTTTGGTTATAATTGTTTATTTGTTAACTATATATCTGAATACCACAAAAGGCTTTTGTGTGGTCATAGATTTAAGTCAATGCTCCGTATTTGAATGATAGTTGAATTATAGGGTCTCTAACTAACTGAGCGGTCAGTAATTAAACTTTTCGACGAGTCATGAAATGACCCATTGTTTCGTTAAACTTTGGTATTATTTGTGGTCGGATTGTATACGATGTTGGAAACAAATGTGGTCTGGGTTAATCCAGGTCAAACACGACTTCAATGATTTCGTTCCTCTTGTGTCGGCTTCGTGTCCCAAGTAATCGAGCGTCCTTAACTGACAATTGAAGATATCTGTATCCAACAACAAAATTGTCACAATAGATCGACGAACCATTGAGAGCCAATGAGTCGAGTACACCTGTCGCTTCTCTATAGATTTACAACTTAACGAGATATCTTAGGTTTCCCTCAAAGCATTCAGTTTGCTTCCTGTGAAATTATTTCAGTAAAATGTATTTATAATTTTGTTACAAAAGTTGATTGTTTACATTTTGAGATCAAAAACAGATAATTTTAAAAACTTACAGCCATGTTTCGCCACACGCAAGATAATTGTCAAATTTATTTATCACTGGAAGAAATCTTTATCAGCTTGTATCTGTAACTTTTTAAAAGGTTGATAATATTTACATGAGAAGTCATGATTCGTTATTTTACAGATCATGTACGCACCACGAATGCATGTTTTAACCAGAGAGTCAAGAAAACCTCATATCACTCTATCTGACTTCTAAGGGGGAAAATATAGCAAAAGCTTATATTGATATATGTGTACAGCTTCTCGCCTTTCTTATTCTTTGAAGTAATTTCCAATGTTAAATTATTGTCTGCATTGGCATCCACCTCTTTGAAGTAATTTCCAATGTTAAATTACTGTCTGCATTGGCATCCACGTGGGAATTTTGAACAGCACACCGAAAACACAAATTGTACGCGACCGACTAATATATTACGTGACCATTCATATACATTTGTTTCAACACCAATAAAACTGACCACCACGATGCTACTGAAATATTGTTGAAAGTGGCGTAAAACACCACAACCCTAACCCATTTGTTTCAATTAAGTGTGAACCCCATTTCGCATTTCCCAAAAAGGGTCCATAGCTACTACTAGTATGTTATTTTTCAGATCTACATAAAACACAAACTTGGTAAAGATCAGTCCACATAGCATTCATACCATGTTTGGTTTTTAATCTTCCATGGATTCTGAGAAAAAGAATACATGTAGTTTTAAAACTTTTTCCACATGGGATTTAGTGGATATAGTTTTTAAAAGTGACAACAATTTCACCATCGTTGAAAATTTTGCTATCATTGGTGGAAGTCACACAGCTAATAAACCAGAAATAAATTTAAAAAAAAACTACTATCAATGGTTATTTATCGAATATCATCACCAGTTTCAAATCTCGTGCACAACAGTTAGTACGTCGTATGTACTCGTGTGCATAAGTTTGAAACTGGTACGTACAAGTTCGTATCTGGAGGCCACGGGTTAAAATGTATTTCTATGTATATTTTTTAGCACAGAACGGCGTCTGTTAAATAGGATTACAATGCGCTGCTTGCTATTGTTGAAATAGAGGTAATAACATGTTGTTTATATTTAAACACATGTACAAACTTTATGTAAAAAAAATGCATTATAGTAGTAAAATGAAATAAAGTTATATCTACATATATTTAAGGAAATTTATTTGTTTTCTCTCGAAATTTCCTCAAATATAAACTTTATATTTAAAGAAATTTCGAGAGAAAAAAATAAATTATAAAAAATAAAAGGAAAGAAAATTAAAAAAATTAAAAAATAAAAGGAAAGAAAAAATGCGTGGGATCATATTACAAAAGATAGTAAATATGATAATGCTATTTTTTATCTTTATAAATCTGAAAGCTGTCGAAACAGTTTATTGTTTTTAGACTGTAGTGATATAAGCTTGTTCCGTGTCAATGTTACCTTGCTTAAGGATATTATTCCATGCCTGCTTTATGTCAGGTTTTAAGTACTACACACGGTAGTGAAAACAAACTTAGTTAATTGACGTTTATATGTTTTAAAGTCTTATGTTATCTTGTATTACATTATTAAGTGCTTAATCCACATTTACCGAAAGATGCAGAGATCTTCTTGCGTAACCGATGCTGTGACACGATGTAACTGTGCTAGTACATGGGACGACAAGTACTTACTTACTAAAGAATTTATGATTCTGTAAAGTTAGTGTAACCAGAGTCGCCACGATATAATTGAAATATTGTTGAAAGTGGCGTTAAACGCCTTAACTCTCTCTCTACCCTAAAGACAGAGACAAATCGTCTTCTCTTTTTTTTTTTTTTTTAATTCAAGGCAGTTAGCAGATATCGTGAATCATAACAATTAAAAAGGAATGTTTACTATACAGCAAGCAATAAGGTAGCCCAAATTATTCAAAAACGATTTTCATATATGTTCCGATTACTATAAAGAATCAAGGCTGAACCATTATAGAAAATACAAAATTTCAAAATTAAAAGTAAAATTTGATAATTTATTGAGAAAACATGCATAATGTGCACGTAAGATTAAAACTATTTATAATGAGATCATCCGTCTAGAGATCATATCTTTGACAGGTCTTTTCCTACCTGGCTTGTCAGATATAATACAATAGACAGAAGTCATAATCTAAAAAGGCTCGTTATTATTGACTTTTGTTCTTTTCAAACATTGCTACAATGCAATATTTCTGTAAAAATAATGACAGCTATATTTTTAATTTATGTGTTGGAGTTACAAGGCGCAAAAGATATAATACCCAAGTTCTCGGTACAGCTGAATTCCTTAACACAATAGAAAAACCAGGGACCACACAGGAACCGCCGAATTCGCTGCGCGGTTTTCAAACTGACATATTGTGATCTGAATATATAACACGCTCATTTTCTCATAACAATATTGATGAAAATCAATCGATCAAAATCACTGATCAATAAATACCTAAACAACTATTAGATTTAAAACTAATAACCGTACAATTTTGTCAAAACAAATTTCGTGACGAAAACATGTCACAATCTTAATTATGTGTTAAAAGCTACTTTCATTTCTTTAATACCTATTAAAGTGCACAGTTTATGAGAATCAGACGTTTAGCAAAAATTACATCCATTTTATAACGGATCATAGTTTTATTGCGATCTCCTTTTAAAAATTCATACAGAAGCTTATTTTATTAACATTTAAACACATGAAAGGAAAAAAAATTCTTTCACTGTCCAACAGTGGTAGTAGACATCCATACCAATAACAACGGACAAGAACAAATGTAATACCTAAATAAAACGGATATTACATCACCAGAGAGGGGAAGGGACTGCAAATTCTTAATTGTTTTGGAAAAGAACACGATATGTAGCGTATCAGTCATATGATACAGCCACCCTCACGGAGGATACAGGAACTGTTTACCGTGTATCAGTCATATGATACAGCCACCCTCACGGAGGATGCAGGAACTGTTTACCGTGTATCAGTCATATGATACAGCCACCCTCACGGAGGATGCAGGAACTGTTTACCGTGTATCAGTCATATGATACAGCCACCCTCACGGAGGATGCAGGAACGGTTTACCGTGTATCAGTCATATGATACAGCCACCATCACGGAGGATGCAGGAACTGTTTACCGTGTATCAGTCATATGATACAGCCACCCTCACGGAGGATGCAGGAACTATTTACCGTGTATCAGTCATATGATACAGCCACCCTCACGGAGGATGCAGGAACTGTTTACCGTGTATCAGTCATATGATACAGCCACCCTCACGGAGGATGCAGGAACTGTTTACGATGCAGGAACTGTTTACCGTGTATCAGTCATATGATACAGCCACCCTCACGGAGGATGCAGGAACTGTTTACCGTGTATCAGTCATATGATACAGCCACCCTCACGGAGGATGCAGGAACTGTTTACCTGTATCAGTCATATGATACAGCCACCCTCACGGAGGATGCAGGAACTGTTTACCGTGTATCAGTCATATGATACAGCCACCCTCACGAAGGATGCAGGAACTGTTTACCCTTACGGAGCACCTCAGTTCACATCCGGTTTTTAGCTGGGTTCGTATTGCTCAATCTTTAGCTGTGTGTGTAGTGTTTTGTTGATACCTCGCCATGAACAGAATTCGAACTGACAACTCTAGTGGTGGTAGGATAACTTTCACTAAATTAACAGTCTAGATACAGTTCATTTTGTATTATTTATTTTTTTAGATTGTCAGTGTAAGCTGTAGAAAAGCAGGAGCTCAAGGAAAGGTCAGGATCATTGATGGTATACCAGTTAAATAGATCTAAAGGACATGACAGAAATTCTTTTAAAGACATTTTGGTTATAAACAGTCTTACTAGTGGATGTTAGATAAAAGTTGTTTTTGTTAATATTTTTTTTATTATATTAATTACCACATATTCTCTTTTGACCTTTCCCCATTACATTATACTTATAAAGTTGTTTGTTTGTTAATTATTTTTTTTATTATATTAATTACCACATATTCTCCTTTGACTTTTCCCCATTACATTATACTTATAAAGTTGTTTTTTGTTAATTATTTTTTTATTATATTAATTACCACATCTTCTCCATTGACCTACCCCCATTACATTATACTTATATTAATAAATACCACAAGTAATACTAATTAAAAACCCTTCCCTCCCTACTCCTACAAGTCTACACCAAAGTCTTCAGGCAAAGAAGGTCGGATGCTAGTCATCCCCAAAGAACTCCTGTTTTGTATCTAGTTATTTTAATGTGTTGTCTGTTTTCACTTATATTACTTAAAAATCATGAATAAAATAAAAATAATTGACAAATGAGAGAGCATACCCAGTCACTGTGTCTCCTGGTCAGAATATTGGGTACCTGGGGCTGGCTGTTACCTTTTAACTACATTCAAAACTAATTACAAATTTTATATTACTTTGAATCCTAATTTAACAGGTAATTCACAAAGGTATATTAGCCTGTAGCATTACAGTGTGACATATTTATGAACCATTTATTGATAATTTCAACTTTCAGGTTGTGTGTCAACTTTCTATCTAAATGACTTTTAAAGTTTGGTGGATCTTCATATACCATAACATAAACTTGTAATTTAAATAAGATTCCCTGTTATTTAGCCAATCCTTTCGAACATTTTTACCCATTAAAAAAAACCCTGTCCTTTCATTAAGGAGTATCCTTATTTGTTATTTAAAATATTTTGTTGACCTTTTTAAAAAAAAAATATACAAAAAGTATATGCTATCACATAAATTTGTTTCTAAGTTTCAGTTTCTTATTGTTAGTATAAAAACATATAATTATCATACATACTTAGTCTATGACCATTTTCAATAAGGAAAGCAAAAATATCAAAATTTTTATGACTCACATAGATAACCATAAAAAAACTGCATTATGATTGTATGAAAAAAACTTCAAATTTAGACACCCCCTTTTAAAAAAGATGTGCAATTTTTTAGCACAAACTTTTGAAAATTTTCATAAAATCACAAAGATGTCATTATAAATTTCAATTTCTGTTGGTATATAAAAACACATATTTCCCATGGAATTGATAACCTAAATATTACACAGACCAATACAATTCCAACCATAGTTGTTCCTAGTGGCGAAACATGAAAATATTGGTTTGTTGAGAGAAATTTTATCTGAGAAAGAATTTTATCTGTTGATTTCAAGTGTCCCGTACTGATAATGGTCTGTCGACAACAGGTGACAGCATATTTCACTTATATTTTTTCTGCTTTTACAGTTTAAAGAACTTAATGCATTTTGCAAAGTTAATAATTTTTTACCTTATCTTTTATAATGATAAGTATCTATAGTTTGTGAACCTGTTTTATCAGATGCTATGATTTGATATCATACAATCTCCAGTTTGTTATCAGAAGTATACACACTGTGAACAGATGCCAAAAGACAAACTTCGTCAACGGTCGAGTGCTGCTATATCTCAACTCCCTGAAAAACAACATTTTCTTCATGTTTTATGAATGAGATTTTGTTAAAATGTTAGGTGTTGATGTAATGTTTCCAAACAATTTTCTGTTTGTGGATCTTGTTTTATGTCTGTCTACAAACAGTTAGAAAACTGAATTACTGAGGAAGAATAAGCACTTGTTTCCTTTCAAGAAGATGGGAACAAGTGAAGCTATGCTAGTACATAGTGTATTATTAATTATGATTGAAATATAATTAAGTTGAGTAAACATTATAATTACAAGAAATTTATTAATATACCATGGTTGTATTTTTAGATAACAGAAATCTTTGATAATGATGCATCCTGATTTTTATTCTCTTTACACAGTTTTTAATCAGATACAGTTTTGATTTTTTTAATCTTTGTACACAGTGTGTCTGTTCAAACAGACCCAATAATGTTATTCTTTGTATACAGTGTGTCTGTTCAAACAGACCCAGTAATTTTTATTCTTTGTACACAGTGTGTCTGTTCAAACAGACCCAATAATTGTTATTCTTTG
>MJUT01036083.1:186016-203615 GCA_002080005.1 Gigantidas platifrons | reverse complement strand
TATATCATCAGGTATATGTCACCATAACCAGTCTGGTCATCGTGTTTAGTCCCTCTGGTTCATTGTTTCTTTATATCATCAGGTATATGTCACCATAACCAGTCTGGTCATCGTGTTTAGTCCCTCTGGTTTACTTGCTCCTATTGACTTCTAGATTTACCCTTTGAAGGTCATACCAGAAACGCATCGTGCACACTAAATTAGATATCTACGTTTTTATTAGTTAAATTTGAAATTTGAATCGCCTTTGATGGTTGCCATAGTATCATCAATAAATGGTAGATACAGATGTATTAAAATAAAATGTCTATTAAATAAACATTAGAGAAAGGGGGAAATAAAAAAAAGAGGTGATGTGACCTACATATTATATAGTCCATCGACTTCATATCTTTATACTTGAAAACGTTGAAGTTATAACATGGGCGTCACACGAAGGACACTCGTCGACTATGCGTTTCCACATGCTTTTGTTTGTTGTGTTTGGATTGCGATTTCAATTTTAGTATCAGATCATCGACAAGGCAGCACTAAGTAGATATGCTATAACACAGTGAACATTATTTTGACTCGCATTTGACGAGTCTTTGTCTTGTCTTCGTTGTACTACTTCTAACTGCTTAGCAGGAAAGCGGTAATATTCACACACAAGGTTTTGTCTTTACAATCGTCAATGTATGTTCTTTATACACGTTCTTCGTTTATAAAAATAAAACTGACCAGCATGATATAACTTAAATGTTGACAGTGGTGTTAGATATCCATAACCCAACTATAACCTTAATATAAGTTAACTGACCAGCATGATATAACTTAAATGTTGACAGTGGTGTTAGATATCCATAACCCAACTATAACCTTAATATAAGTTAACTGACCAGCATGATATAACTTAAATGTTGACAGTGGTGTTAGATATCCATAACCCAACTATAACCTTAATATAAGTCTCAGTTTTTGCTACATGAAGTGGTTCTTAATACAAGTGAAAACAAATAAGTCTTCGTGCATGTTTCCACGTTGTATGTGTGTGTGTGTGTGTGTGTGTGTGTGTATAAACCTGTTGGTTCTCCCACTGGTCAATCGTGGTTTTATACTATTTCCAGTTGGTGCTTACTGTTCGATCTTGGTGTTGTATTGTACTTGGTTGGTGCTTCGTCTGGTCAATCGGGGTGGGTTCATACTGGTCGCTATGGGTGTTGTATTGTTTCTGATTGGTCTTTCTTTTGGTCAACTGCGGTGCCGTATTGTAACCAGTTGTTCCTCCTTCCGACTGACCAAACTTGGGTTTGTACTGTATCCAGTTGAATTTGTTTTTACTGGCGATCTTCCGATATTCAACTGTATAATCTTACACGTAGTGATATTTGGACTTTTTATTAAAAAAAATAAGAAGATAGTACTGACATAGACAATCTACTTCCTATTTAAATGTTTCTTGAAATTTGCAGGAACAACCACATTCTAAAATTTATGACAAGCATGATGATTGTACTTTTCATTTGTAAATATTCCATTCTCATTTGTCTATATAGTTGGTACATTATTTTAGGACACATGTTCCGGGATTGTTTGGATAGGTTTTTACTTGTACCCATTTAAGCTATTCAATACAATCCTAAAGTAAAACCGTCGTCCCACAACATGTTTATGTGTATTACCAAAAATAGATTCTTCATAACGAGGTTTTACTCATTTGTTTTAAATAATTTAATCCCTCGTTCCTGACCTGAAACATTATGCTCGTGTTTGAAACATTTGACTTCAGTACGTGTGTATTCGTATACATAAGACGTTGGACACTTAAAATTCCAATTTTTGTGCGAGTTGTATCTTTCACCATTATTTTGTGTTTGTCTCTTACTTAATTTTAGTAGCCATCTCAAGAGTTAAGGTTTCCAGACACTTGCCCCGGGGTTTACACCGGCCAGCTCGTCAAATTGTCCGGTGTTCTTCCAACAAGTCTGGTATCCAGCGATATAACTGGGTACTGTCTGCAGACGATGATAAACACCAATAATACCTATATTTTGTCAAAATGTTTGGGCCTATGTTGTCAAAATGAATCAGTTTTGGGCGTATTTTGTCAAAATGGATATGGCCCTATTTCAAAAACAGGACATGGGTTGAGTATTTGTGCATATTGTTGTCTTATTGGTTGACAGTAAGAGCTGTTCACAAATTTCAGACAAGGGAGCATTTAAAGAACACAGAGGATATTGATTAACACAAAAAGAATGCCTTCATTTTAATCTGGTGAAGCAGCCGTTATTTATATCGGTATTCAAAATAACGATATTATGAGATAAGCATCGCGAAATCATGTCTTGCGCAGCACAAAATTTGATGACATAAAATCTATCACAAATAAGGAAACATTTTGTTGGAACGGCTGTATAACGAATTTATGTTTTAATATGATCACAATACACGAATAATTGTAATTGGTTGAATTTATTGCGTGTTTTTGTACTCCAAAGATGTTTTAATCGCATGTTATTGTTTTTGTGTGTGCAAAATGTGCATTACTTTCGAATTGTATTTTTTTATTTGCTTTCTTGAC
Source organism: Gigantidas platifrons (assembly GCA_002080005.1). Classification (NCBI taxonomy): domain Eukaryota; kingdom Metazoa; phylum Mollusca; class Bivalvia; order Mytilida; family Modiolidae; genus Gigantidas; species Gigantidas platifrons. The sequence continues at coordinate 201,052 of MJUT01036083.1, read as the reverse complement.
ACGTGTATGAATACATTTTGTAAAAAATAAATGAAATAAAGCAAAATAAATTCATTCCACGTGCTATGTGATCAGCTGAATGGAAAAGATATTTCATCACATCAATATCAAATCGTCAACAGTTTGTAGTTTTCCATATTTCTTTTATTCATTAAACCGGAAGCAGGCGTTTTTCTTTAGTGATAGTCACGTGTGCGACAAATTATTAGAAAAAAGTGCGGATATTGCAATACAATGGCGCGAGGAAAGAGTTAGTGTATCCTATAAGCATCTTTATTCGATTAATTATCCTGTATAAATTAATAACAAATTAATGTCTTTTTAATCCAACTGAACATGACATGTCACTATTTTAGTTGCCAATTTAGCAAGAAAACATAAATTTTAAGAAATCTCTTCCGGATTTTCCTCTCATATTTAATGAAAACTTTTGCGGTAAAACAGCAAGAGCAAGTTCCATAAACCCCGGTTTTAAGTGAAAGGTTTGAAGAAACCAAAGGGGTAATCAGAATCCGTAAATCGAAGAAGGACAAAGGGACAATGGCTAAAAGACAAAAGACAACGATCTACAAAGCATACGCATGCGTGGCTTAATTTTAATTTTTCTGTGTGGTATTTTGCCCGTTTTCTTTTGACCATACTTCATCAATTTACGGCCTCTGTGTGATTACCTTGAAACTCTTCTAAACCAAAAGTACCATGTGAAACTTCATTGTATCTTAAAGATGTGTTGAATCTCTAACAGACTGAAAGGTATCATAAAGATGTGTTGAATCTTTAACAGACTGAAAGATATCATATTTGGTTTCTATCGCATTAGAATATTCTAAATACAATTATATGCATGCTTAATTTTGTTTATTAAATATTAAACAATCACAAAATAATTGTAATCTTAAACGTTCTTAAGTCATTTTTATCTGATTGTATAGCCAATAAAACGGTATGATGGATAACATGAAATTAATCATAATTTAAACATTAAATTAAAAATAAATCGCGAACATCCAACACAAATCTCGAAGGCTTTGGTGTTAGGATTGGTTCCATAATCATTTCAGATTTGCCTTTGTATGTTTTTTGAAAAGATTTTGAAACCTTAAGTACACCACTGAATCTTAATTGCTTAGAAAAAACCAAATCACTCTGATAAAAGTGATGCCTTATCTTTTATAGAACCTTATCTCAATTTGTAATTTGAATTGTCGGAGAAGATAAGACTCGCGTCGCTCGCGTTAAGACACGAGCACCTGACGTTTAAGTTAGTGCCTTGACACTTCTAAGACAGTGTTATATCCTTTATCGACATTTCACTCAAGTGGTATACTCGAATGCTTCCACATGTTCAAATTTAACTAATTCTTCGTAATGAATTTTATAGAAAATTATATCATTTTCAAAAGGATTTTTATCTTTTAGCATTTTCTCAAACTAAGTTTATTGTTTTAGTTAGATGACCTAGATAATGGTACACTGTGTTTTTGTTTTAAAACGAAATGATCAAAGTTATAATTTAGCCGTGCAGTGAATTAATGGTATACTACTAAGACATGGGTGTGTCTTTAAGCAGGGACATTGAGGAAACGTACATGGCTATCATGGTACGACATAATTCTATGTTTGTATAAATGTCCCCGCGTAAGGACACACCCATGTCTTTGATGCCTTAGGGTATCACTATTCTAAAGCATGGGGTGTCTTTATGCTGCGACATTCACAGAAGTATGCCTTACCATGACTTGCTAGTTTGGAAACCGATATTCATATAGCAGTACACTAAGGCATGGGTGTGTCTTTAAGTAGCGACATTTAGGCTTTCATAGAATCAGACCTGAACATAATTTACTAGTTTAGAACTAGATATTTGTGGCATTATACTAAGGTATGAGTGTGTCTTTTTGCAGCATCATTTAGACTTGCATAGAATTAGGCCTTGCCATGATTAACTAGTTTACGTATATTTATAGCGGTACACTAATACATGGCTGTGTCTTTATGCAGCGTCAGTTAGACTTGCATATAATTAGGCCTAGCCATGATTTACTAGTTTAAAAATATATATTCGTATAGCGGTACACTAAGGCACAGCGTGTGTCTTTTAGCAGTGACATTTAGACGAACAGAGAATTAGGTTTTACCATAAGTTACTAGTTTACGTACAGCGGTACCCAGAGGCATGGGTGTGTCTTTAAGTAGCCTCATTTAGACGTACACAGAATTAAGACTTGTCATGATTAACTAGTTTACTATAGCGTTACAGCTATGATATGGTTGTGTCTTTAAGCAGCGACATTTAGGCGTACAGAGAATTATGCCTTACAGGTAAAACTTAATTTACTAGTTTACATATAGTGGTACACTAAGACATGGGTGTGTCTTTAAGCAGCGATATATAGACTTACATAGAACTTGGCCTTGCCATGATTTACTAGTTTAGGTCACTATAGCGGTACACTAAGACATGGGTGTGTCTTTAAGCAGTGCGGACATTTAATCGCCTTTGTTTGAAAGCACAGTCACGAATGTCTAATTAACAGTAGCCGTTAACTTATAATAAGTTCATTCAAGCAAATATACATTTTGTGTTTTTAATTCAGCTTGCTGGAAAAGCAGTAATTGTTCATCTGTAAAAATCATTTCGATTTTCGTCAAAGCTCACTTGTGATAATATCTCCAGTTTAGTCAAGTTGAAAGATTTTTTTTTCTAACACAACCAAATCAGGTTGATTTGTGCGGCCTCTATGATATTTTCTTTGTGAAGATGGAAAAAATATCAAAAATAGACAATAAAATGGTGTTAATCGGGGGTAGATATCTTTCACTTGACCGTAAAATAATAATAAAATTTCGGATAAAATGCTGTGGTCATTCGCTCGTGATAAATATAATTGTATTTTATGTTTTATATCTAACTAATTAAAGCGTTTTTGATCTTTTAATTTCAGTTCATGAGTTTTTACATGTACTGTAATATGAAAAGTGTAAAATAAAATACCGGTAGTAAGCTAGTACTTAAGTTGAAAAAACTTGATGTCTGATACTTACGTCCCATCGGGGATGAAGATGATAAGTAAGTAAGTACTTAAGTTGAAACGTACGTTATAAAACCAACCTTATTGTGGACTTTTGTATGACTCGTAGCTTAGTTCAGTTAATTTTCTCAGAATATCAATATTTTGATTGGATATTAAACAATATCGAAGGTAAAACTATTCATTACAATGTATTTATCTTCCAAAAATTTGCATTACTGAAGATGACAAATAACTCCATACAAATGGTTATGGCAAACTGTTACCATTATGTATAGACAAATTTAACAAGTCATTTAACAAAATACAAAAAAATAGTGTTTTATAAAGATTGCATATGATGATGGACCATTGAAATGGACTTATGTAATCTACACGAAGTACCAATCGATTCCTGACCTTTATCACACACTGTCATAAAAGTCAATTTCAAAGCTCATTTCTGTTACATAATCTATAGATGTATTCATGTATTTATAGTGGTATTATGCTGATTGTAACATCATGTTTTGCTGAAAGGTCTTATGTATATATTGTCAAGTCTTATGCATCTCCTGACAGATTGGAGGTCTTGGGTATATATTTGTAGGTTTGTGTATAATTGATCCATATGTATTTCCGTTGGAGATCCAATTATCAAGAAGGGGAAGTTTGTGGATCCAATTCACCGGTCTAACACCGCCACATTTCCGTGCCTGTCCCAAACCAGGACCTGAATTTCCAGGTTGACACGTCTTGTGAATATACTAACATCTGAGCAGGTCTTGTATGTACCCAGTATATACTGTCAGGTTGGCAGGTCTTCGATATATATATATCAGCAGGTCTTAGAATAATATACGACCACTCACTTTCCTGGCCGATACAGGAACTTCACTAAAAGGTGGCGGGATAAAACTAACTTGATAGGCTCAAATCTCCCCTTTTAATGAAATGATGCGGTCATGGATTAAATCAAAATTTTACGGGAATAGAAATGTTTCCAAATAAATTTGATGTAATAATTGTTTGAAGCAGTGATTGGTTACAATATAATCTTTTTTGTTGTTATATATTTAGGTACCCCCGACTATGAAATATTGATACTTCTTGTCAGGTTAATATATAACACATAGATTTTGTTATAGTTCGTTGTCCACAAACGTTAGTTTTAATATATTTCTTTACATATGTGTCGACGATGCATTAGTTGCCCTGTCTGTCTTTTTATTGTCATTGTTCGTTCAGTGAAATAGATTTAACGATATTTTTGGGTGGTGTTTACGTATTTTGACGAGTTTTAAGTACAACCAGAATATGGATTACATAATTTTAAAATAACAGTGATATGTACAATGCACTTATTATTTTACGTTATGAAAAGTATTGATTATTGTCAAGATTGATCTGTTCAAAGAATTGTTATACAATTAGTCAAAATCTATGAATGAAAAAGTCAAAATGTAAGTTTTAGTGGAACTATCTACAAAGATAACCTCATGTTATAAATGGCGACCGAACAATGATTGACAGGTTATAAATTTACTGTTATAATAAGAAGTTTTGAGTAGCGAACAATTTTCTGATTTTATCGACTAATTTTCCCCACCGCTTGATAAAAGCCTTCTATTCAATATTTTCACGTTTCTCAAGATTTTATCAAATCTTTTGGCATTGCTTTTTTTGCCAAGGTGTAAACTTCATTTGAAATCTAGCGATGATCTTTAGATATACCATGTAGGTTTTCTTTTGTTTTTCTGCAGTAAGTGTATGTGAGTCGTCATTCTGACAACCGTGAAAATATGAGGGGTTAGAAGAGGAATTATTAGGGGGTTGGAAGAGGAATTATGAGAGGCTGGAAAAGGGATTCTGGACCAACTATATACATATATATATGTATATATTACAATGGTTTATTTTTTGCATTGAAACATATTCCGAAATCAACAATAAATCATGAATAAATGAATGTATATAATTAAATAAATCATATAAAAGAATAAGGAACATATTTCTGGATATTGCCCAAAAATATCTATACATTTAATATATTCTTCTTTGTATGCATTTTTGAAAAAGAATTTGCTTGTTTAAATCAATATTTTTTTCAGGATTAAAAAGTGATTTAATTTGTAATGTTCATTGCGATTTTCGCACAATAACGACGTCCGAGTCCTTGTTTTATGCAAACAAGTGTCATGCATGAAACCTAGCTGTGGAACCGTAGTTCTTAATGGTCCTTTAGACCATAATTTAGACTACGTTAAAAAAAAACCAACAAATAAATTAAAAAAAAATACCATTAAGAGCTAGGATCCTGCCGCTAGCATGGAACCATGACGACGCATCTTGGTTCGTGTTGTTCGGTTAATATTTCGGTACGTTATTTCTACGTGAAATTATGTTCTTCCGGTGTTGTTTTGTCTGTTCATATTGTGATTTTTTTTTTACACCGTTTCCTCCAGTTGGCGTTTTGTAATGTCCATACATAACGGTTGCTACATGTAGAAGGATTGTTGACGCTTATTGTATGGAGTATATGGCCTTGTTTTGTTTGTGGACCTGCGCTTGTCTCTGTATAAACGTTTTTACTTAGTATATTCTCAAATTTACCATGAAATCGGAATTTTTCAGATGAACAAAAACATTCTGCAATCAACTTGAAATATATAAATATGCCTATTGATAAACTAATATAAAACAATTTGGTATGCTTGAATTATTTGTGTATGTTTAATATTACAGTGAACTTATAGAGACTGTATGTTTAATATTGCAGTGTACTTATAGAGACTGGGAAACTCCATCATCTGTGTTATTTTGTATGAATACAAATACAAAAAATGTATAATGTCTTTATTTTTTTCTAATATAAAAATAATTTTATAACCATGTGTCATATTTAAAAAAGTAGATTTCTATTTAAAAGATAAATATTTTTGCATTTTCAAATACCCCTGTTTAATTCATTTTATTTTTCAATGTTATTATATTTCAGCCTATGTATATTGTATTTTTTCTCGCAGTTCAAGATATGATAATGTATGCATCACAATGGGTGCAATGCGTTGAGTTATTTTGTAAGCCTTGAACAGTGAACCTTGATAATTATATCGGGTCGAAATCATAAACTCAGGTTTGACTCAACTCCATTTTTGTTAGAATATAATTTATTACTTGTGATCTTGTAGTTGGGGAAATTCATTTATAAAACTTGTTCAAGCCACTATGTATAGCTGAAATACTGCCAAAGTTGACGTTAAACACCAATCAATCCATATATTTTTTAGAAAACGGTCTATTGCTTTCAGTTTATATTATGGGCTTTTCGTTAATATTGTATAAATGAAAAAAAAAATCTTAACTAAAATATACAATATTGTAGTTTTTGGTGCACGTGTTTTTTCATACGTGACATTGTAACATTTCAGAGAATGCGATAATTAGGCATCGTGTAGTATATATTCTGATCAACAATTTCCATCTACACCCCAAGGAATAACATGTAAATTTATTTTGGTAATAAGATTGTTCTATATTTTTTTTTATCATCGGAAAAGTATACACATTTTTGTATGTGCCGCCATAGAGTCTGTGACAGACCATGTCAAAAAACATTTTCAACGATTTCATCCCAAACTAGCACGTCTAGAATGACATTTAAAAGCAATGAACAGAATTTTATACTGATAAGAATAAACAAGAAGGTAAAAAACAGACGGGATTTGTTTTAAATTTGATAAAAAGACTTTTTACGAAAATAATTTGAACCCATCTTATGTAATTTTAGCCCAAGTCCTGAAAAACAATACTGTTTTATCATCACAAATCAAAAATATTGTACATTTCATAACAGTCTTATCCAGAGTTCCGTCATTACATTGGAATTTTAACAGACTCTTAATAATAAATCGCCAATCGTCAAATTAGTTCAATAACCAGGAGACAGGTAGGAATAAAACATGAAGTTCATGAGTCAATCATCTTAACATTATTGTGGTTTTAAAGGTTACACTTATTTTAATGATTAATTTATGCCCCGACATATATTGCTGAAAGAACCGTAAATTGATCAGTTTGAAAAAGAATGCTAAAATTTATTTTGTTGTTTTACTTTATTAATAAAATAACTCATGTTATAAAATTACCATTGTATAGACATTGTATTAGAGGTTTGGTTTAATTGTTTGGTAAAGAAACAATTACTATATGACGCATCATTGAAAAATATAGTTTCTTGTGGTTTAATCATAATCATGTTTGTATAATATATTGGTTGTACACACACATCTCACTATTTTACTATTGTATATTTATATCTGTCTGTCCTTGCCGATTATTTTTATATTGTTTTAATGTTTATCAATTTGCAAAATTTGTTCATGCCACGATATATATAGCTGAAATACTGCTAATGTTGGCTTTAAACACCAATTAATGAATCAATATATTTTGCATTTATGCGGATGGGAGCTATGAATAACATCCCGAAATCTTGAAAATATTTGCACGATGGTATTACATGAACCACGAGACAACCCGGGTATAGGAATGTTACATATTTTTTCCGCTGCGTGGGACAAATTCTCCGAAAAGGAGAGTCCTGCTATGTTGTGCAGAACGAACCAATAATCAACTCGACCTTATAGGATCGTAGGTTAATGGGTGCCTCGTCTTTTTTGGGGGTGCCACGAAATACAACTTGTATATTAACTGTATTTGGACGTGCTGTATTCGCCAACAAATATACTAAACGTTTGATTTCTGAACTTTTCGGTTTACAGTTACTGCATGAGGAGATTATTGAATTGCACACCTTGTACATGCATGTCAAGTACCCATGACATAATTTGCAATATTGCCAATATACACTGACCGTGTATGTATGAGAATTTCATGACTAGTGCTATGCATAGAACAGTCTATAAAAGCTTATCGTTTTGGAGCACATGCATGGCCTTGTGCCCGGTTTTGTTAAGAAAGCTCATGTTTTAAGTTTAAGGGCTAGTATTACCAGTGACCTTCCATTAAATAAGAAGCAGACTAACTGTAAGGGTTGCCTACCCACACCTTCTTGTTGGGATCACCTGGCTATAGAAATAGGACATGGGTTTCAGCGTTGGGGTATATGTAGAGGAATTATTAAATATTTTGGAACTCGCCCTTTGGGCTCGACACAAACGAATGCCTCATGTTTAAATCTGTTTAGACATGTGAAGAAATGAGTGATTTTCCCCGAGTACACCGGTTTCCTCCACCAATAAAACTGAACCCCACGATATAACTGAAATATTGTTAAAAGTGGCGTTAAACACAAAACTATAACTCTGATAACGATAATAAATGTGAAGAAATGTATGTATGAAGACATGAAGAATAATGCTTATAAACAGATGAAGAAATATTTTATAACAATGACATGACATTAAATAAATAAAACAAATATTTACCTCTGCAAAGTTAATTGAGATTTGAAAAAAAGAAAGAAAACCACTCAAAGATGATGAACATTAAGATTAATTTATTCATTTGACAAAGATTTATTTGTTCCTGATTCATTTTCGCTTCACAAAATGACAAAAATAAAGCTAATTGTTACAATGAAAACTGGCAAATGTTGCCTAGATCGCTGAGACTCATCCTCAAGTCAGTTGTGTGATCTTTATGCCATTTTTCTTCAGATAGACGGGATAGATAAGAGTCATCAATTATTATAGCTCTTTCCCATTGACAGAGGTAGTAGTAGACCAAGCACTTAGAAAGCAGTTAGCTGGTATTGACGGACATTTTTGTGCAGTTTTCTCCGTGATCTGATCAAGATAAGGTGACGTTCAATTTTCCATGATAAGCTGATCGTTCCGCAATCTCTTTTTGATGCAAGTTTGTAAATTTCGACGATCTGTATGGTTTCCCAAGAGAATTGCATTCATTTTCTGAAAGGAAACCACTTTAGAGCTTAGTCTCCATTTGCAGAATAAAACATTGCTAGCAATCTATTTTAAAGACGCTATTTACAACTGTGCAATTTATATCTGAAAGGCTGCTCATTTCGTTTAACAAAAAACAAAAAAACAAGAATTATCGAAAAGAAAAATATTATGAGGAAGACAAGAAATGAATGCACATATTCAGATAGGTTTGATTTGCTTTATTGTGTTTAACGCCACTTTCAACAATTTTCAATACTCAGATAGGATTCGAGTAAAAAAAATGTAAAATTACAGTTAACAATATTTCAATATTCAGATAGGGTTCGAGTAAAAATGTAAATCACAGTTCATAAATATACGGATTTGTTGGTCATTAAATGACAATAAAAAACAGAATTAACTCTCTACATTGGTATAATTAAAGAAATACAAAGCAGCATTACTTTAATTTGACAAGGTTTGTGGTTAATATAAAAACTCAACAATTTTCGTTTAGAGATTATTTTGACATATTGTTTAATCAAGATGACAGTTCTCTTAACATCTCGTCAAATCTCTTTAACATAGTTATGAAGTCTCGTGCTGTTCGTGTGCCGAATAACATTATTGCAAGCATAACTTCCGGATGATATGCAAATTTTCCAATTGTACATGTCATTCATCTTTTTATAGGGTCAAACTTAATTATTCCGGCCATTGAATTAAATTGCTATTTGGAGAGAAATAAATGGTCAACTGTAAATCAGAAGAATTATATTTATTTATGTAAAGCAAGGATTTGTATAGTAGTACTATACACATCCTTGTGTAAAGGCAATATTGGTTATTGTCCAAACGTATGAAGTTCAGAAATAAAAAAAAAACATAATGTTATCCAGTATTTCGAGAAAAAATGTCGATAAATACAATAGTGATTTATATGATTCTAGTTAATGCTATGATCACCACGTACTGTCTCTAGACAGAACCAATTTACAGACATTTCAGATGATCATATATGTGTTTTGCTGACTATATTTTGACTTGGAGGTGATTCTGATGATAAACATCTGTTTTCTAATGAAACACCTTTATTTTTAAAAACAATAATTTTATATTTAAAACTCATTATAACTGCTATTAAAGACGTACAAACTATAGACTAAAATCATTCCTTTTAAGGTCTTTCTAAAAATATATTAATGTGTATTCGATTTTACACGGGGAATAAACAGACAGAAAAAATATAAGAAAAATGAAATGTAAAACAACAAAGAAACAAAAACTAATGAATGAACTAGAAAAAATATTGCGAATCCTAAATATCGTGTCCTTGTTTTTGTGAAAAGGAGGGTTAGGGATTCGGGTCATGATGTTTAACGCCATTTTCAACAATATTTCAGTTATATCGTGGCGGCCAGTTTTATTGTTGGAAGAAACCGAAATACCTGAAGAAAACCACCGACCTGCCACAGGTCACTGACAAACTTTATTACATAATGTTGTATCTAGTACACCTAAAAAAAACCTCAGAGAAATTATTACCTCTACACCTTTATGTATGGAGTCTTTTTACTTTAAATTGTACTGTCCAGTTGTGGTCAAACAAATAATCAGCAACATTTAAAAAAAATGTAGCCCCTCCCCCATTCCACACACAAATAAAAAAAACAAAACCACCCAGAGTGGTGAATTCAAACTGCTTAGAAGATTATTATCTCCAATCCTTGATATTTAGTGTGACAGATAGCCATGTAGATGTTGAATCCTAATAGTGGGTATTTTTTATTCCTTCCCATAGGAAAAAGGTATTTTACAACATGACAATTCAAAGCTTTTTTTATTCCTTCCCATAAGGAAACGGAATTTTACATCGTGGAAATATAAAGCTTTTGAATGATAAGCTGTCTGGTACTATTGATAAAAAATGGGGACCAGTTTAAATAATAATTTTGAAAGAAAAGTCCATAGTATTTATTAATTAAGTGACCGTTAAAGTAATAATTCTTACAAGTGTCACAGGTCAAATATAGAGGGAAATTGGACCATTTGTTGTTGAATCTATGATAATTGTCAGTATTTTCTTTATTTTAAGAAAAAAAGTGACCTTAATTATTACAATAATTAATAGTATAAATAGTTAATTGGAAAATATAAAACGTTATGTGCCAATAAAATTGAAATTAAACATTATAAAATCATACGTATTTAAATTGATGACACTCTGATATTAGTTCATGGTAAATTAGATTTTTCCCTCAACCTCAACTACATTTTTTTTTTATAAATGTTCTTGGAAAATAATTCAGTGTTTGATAATAAATAGGTGTTTTCTCTCTTATCTTTAACGATTGTCATTATATTCAAAATTGTGATGGCACTGATTTAATTATACACTTCATCTAACTTGTGATGCAAGAATGTAAACATCGCTTCTTTGTTCAATGAAACAATTAACCAGCTCAGGTGGACAGAATAATTTCCATAGTTAAACATCAGTATCGTTATCTTGGTGTAGTTAAAACTAATTAACAATTTGTAACGCCAAATAAAGAATCGTTATAAACAACACAGTCTTCAAAACTAAAGATAACGGGAAATTAATCGTACAGTATTAAATGTATTATGATATTAATTCACTTTGAGGGAGACGATTCGGTTGTGGAGTATGTTTTTACTGAAGGTCTTCTGTTTTGACTGATAAGAGAGTAATCGATAGTAGTTTAATTCATATGGCCAATAACTGCATCATAAAGCTGTGATATGTTGCGAAGCGATAACGGTCTTTGCATCTTAGAAAAAAAATGAGGACATATTCTCAGTTATAAAACTGTTCACATGCACGTTTTTCTGAGAAATATGTTTAGAATTTCAAGACTGGGAAATTAAAGTTGATTCATCGTAGTCATTAGTGTTTCCCAAATCCGTCTTATAAAATAGACAATGCTGTCATAGAACAAAATTAAAGAGATTATTGATGATGTAATTGCTGAAATTTATTTTTTTATCAAAAAGTTTCAAGAAACATTTTTTTATTGGTGCATCCAAAATCCAGTGAATCCATTTTGAAATAAGCATATTTTAGAAGGAAAAAAAATCGCAAAAATGCACGATTTTTAAAAATATTATTTATGTAATTATTCCTTATTAACTATGCACGTTTAATATAATGAAAACTATTTTAGCTTTTATTATGCTATAAGAAAACAATTCAAATTCTAGAAAGCATCAAAATGTGACTGCTGGTTTAGAGCGTTTGATATTCCGGTAAAACCACGGGAAGAAGTATTTAGTAAAACGAAGTAACAATTTCTGTAAGGGTTTTAAATTAAACTCATAGGAATTTAACAAAAAAAACTATCACTTACGAATTTCATCATGGGGTTTATTAAAAAATTAAGATTAAAAATGTAAATAAACATCTGTGATAACAGATCAAAGAATCGGGAAAGATATTTTATTCTGAATAAATTGCATGTTAAGATGATATCACACACATCAAAAAAGTTCAAAGCCCGTGTAAACACTTCGTTTATTAGTCGTTTTATAAGTATATCTTGTGTTTTATCAAAATTATTTCTGTTTATGCGATTACGATAAGATTTGAATAATAGACTTCATCATTAGATCCTCAAATTTCTTATCATTTTTCCAATCTGTTAGATCGTTAAAATGCTGAGCAGTTCTCTAAGGGGAATTTCATCTAAAAAGCTAACAAAGTGCAAAATATGATTGAGAAAATTATGCAAAAACCAGAAGAAATAGGTGTGCATCATGTCGTAAATAAAAAAATCTCAACCATTCCATTACATGCCTTAACTGATACTGAATCATCGTATCATATATTTGAAAAATGACGTCGTTAGTTTATGGACATTTTTTTCTACTATCAACATTTTCCATAGCTGTGTTAGTTCTTATAATATTTCTCGTAACAAATAAAATAAAAAGTGTGAAGAAATGTAAAAATATACTATTAAAACTTAAAAGCTTCAAGACCAGACACGTTTTCAACAACAATATTGGAGTTAAATAAATTCACATTTAAGACAAACTGAAGCAGTGGTGCCTAAGCTAATCATAATTGGTAAACAAACGTTAATCTGGAGCAGTGGTGCCTAAGCTAATCATCATTGGTAAGCAAACGTTAAACTGGAGCAGTGGTGCCTAAGCTAATCATAATTGGTAAGCAAACGTTAATCTGGAGCAGTGGCGCCTAAGCTAATCATAATTGGTAAACAAACGTTAAACTGAAGCAGTGGTGCCTAAGCTAATCATAATTGGTAAACAAACGTTAAACTGGAGCAGTGGTGCCTAAGCTAATCATAATTGGTAAACAAACCTTAAACTGGAGCAGTGGTGCCTAAGCTAATCATAATTGGTAANAAAAAAAAAAAAAAAAATTTTGAAAAAGGAATGAATAGGAATTTAAAAAAAAAAGGGGGGGTAGTAAAGAAAAGGGGGGAGGAGGAAACGAAATCCATGCCCCATGCGCCTGTGATAAAAACATAAAATGCGGAGACCAAAAACACACCCCGTCCATCCGTCATGCTGACCTTGACGGTGTCTTCAACCTACGCCAACATTTTGAAATATTATATTCAAGGTATGCCAACACACATTATATTACAGGTGTTTATATAACAATTAATGACAGTTTGTAATATCCTAATTTATTTTCATAAAGTATGATATAAAAATATATATGCTTATAATATCCTATTATATGCTTATAATATCCTATTTTATTTTCGTAATTGATGCTATAATATCTTTAATTAATTTTCATGAAATATGATAAAAAAAAATATCTGTGCTTGAAATATCCTAATTTATTTTCATAAAGTATGATATAAAAATATATATGCTTATAATATCCTATTTTATTTTCGTGATTGATGCTATAATATCTTTAATTTATTTTCATGAAATATGATAAAAAAAAAATATCTGTGCTTGTAATATCCTAATTTATTTGACAGTTCGAACATACTTTTTTTTCAATTTAAAAATGATCTTATTTATAATTGCTTTCTTAAATTTGTCGGAATAGTATTTTTCCTCAAATAGTAATTTTTTGATAACCGAAATTCGTTTATTTTCTTTAAGTTTTCTTTTTAATTTAGTTTCTTCCCAACATCAGTTTCCAAGAAATGTATATTTTGAAAATTTTAAATACAATTACTTTAACATAAAAACCAGAAATACTGTCCTCATTCACTGCTAAATAGGGCATCATTACCTTGCTGAAAACCGGCAACGAGACTCAAAAGGGATATATAGCTATCAGTTTCGAATTGTAATATATTCGTAACTAATTTATTCATATACTAAATTCATTGGCTAAATACAATGTTTATTACATAGTTTAGTTGAATAACATCATGCCAATAATTTAAGTAAGTTTACTGATGATAGATCAGAACCAGTAAAATTCGTAAAACGAAAATAAACTCGCGTCCACCGTTTCTCAATATTTATCTCACTTTTTGTAAATCTCTCAATTACACAACGTCTGATTGGATGATTTTCTGTTTAGATAACCGTATTACCCGGGAATGCAAGTTTAATCATAAATACGCATTTGGGCACACCCTTTAACAAGTTTAAACAAGAATATAAAAAAGGAATAAATATGATGAACGCATGATATCGAAATCATATTTATTTCAAAAGCCGGTGTAATACATATTTTTTCCAGAATTAAGAAACGTTATTTTCTGGTATTGATATACTATCTTTGTTATCTAGTGACGCTATATTATTTAGATAAGGTCAAGTCGAAATTTGGAGGAATATATCGCACCAAAATGGATTTCTTAGGGGAATCGTCGGTTATGGTTATTGCAGGAATAATCCTAACGATAGCAGCGTTTATATTACACCTAATAGGATTTGCAACCCCGTACTGGATCAAAATTGGAGCTTTTCACCAAGGATTGTGGCAATATTGCGACACAGACACTTGTATCACAATCCCCAGCAACTGTAAGTTCCATTAGAGAAATAATTCCTCTTTGAAATAAAATTTCATTTTTTTATTTAATTTAAGGATCTAAAAAATGTACTACACACACACACATATATATATATATATATGTGTGTGTGTAGTACAT
>MJUT01036083.1:89888-143016 GCA_002080005.1 Gigantidas platifrons | reverse complement strand
TAATAATAATAATAATAATAATAATAATAATAAAAATAAACATGATTAAGGTGTACCAAAATAGATGTATACAATGTATGTATATAATAAAATGTTTCTTCTGTACAAATTCTTCTCTGTCATGGAGGGCCCCGGTTTCTCGGAGAGTTAGGTAGTTGGATTACCTAACAACTCATACAAGCCTATCAACAATACGGCGTGGGTTCGCGTCCGGCTTTGTAAATTACAAAAAGGTTACAATCGATTCGCAGCCGCAAGTGCATAATGTTTACCAGTTGCTTGCCCATGGTCGGTGGTTCTCTCCGGGTACTCCGGCTTCTTCCACCACTAAAACTGGTAGCCATGATATAACTGAAATATTGGCGTTAAACACAATAAATCAAATCAAATCTCTGTCATGGTAAAAAAAAATAACTATCAAACCATAAGTTTGTTTTAATTTTTTTAATTTTTCATTTAGTGTCAGACAGCTTGAAAAATTAAATACAGAATGGGAAACTTGAAAGTCTTACCGTAAGATAAATCCTTGGTCTTACTAAATATTCCAAATACAAAAATATACTAAATCAATTGTCTATTTTATTGTTCTTAAGTAATTCGCTTCATTCATGAGATAAATGAAACTTCACACATGAAATGTACAAAAAATGATAAAATGACTTGGGAAAAACCGGTAGAATTCTTTCCGTGTTGTTATTGATGAAAAGTCCAAACTGGATTGAAATATAGGATGCGTTTCCAAAATTTCCCAGCAAAATATAAACACAATACAAACTACTGTATATCACTAGTTATTTTCGTCCAGTCATCTGTTCGTTTAAATATTATTTAAGATTTTTTATGCTGATTATTTTATGTGATTTTTTTTTCTCTTTGTAAATTTGCCCTGTTCATCATTATGATATTGTTTAGTTTTTATTGTTGTAGTCTCTTGTTATAGTGTAAATGTCTGACAGTACTAATAAAATAGTGAAAATCTTTAAGTCTTTGAAAAAACAGTTTATCATAGATTTGTTGAAAGTATGGTGCATGCATTTCTAATTTCACGTGCAAAAAAAAAGTGCATTAATTTTATTATACAATTTTTTGCAAATATACAATAGATAATTTAGTAAGCTTATTATTAAACAAATATATGACGTTTACGATGTCCATTCGTAATGTAAATAATGAAATATGAAAAAGAGAAACGATATTTTTTCTGCAAAATAAAACGTTTTACAAAATAAACAATAATTTCAAAATGAATAGATTTCAACAACAATATTGAATAGTATTAACCTGTAGGGTATCGACAATTGTTTCCAATCATATATAATTATCTATTTCCTATTGGACACTGTTAAAATATGATAGGGCAAAATAGAAACAATTGATAAAGGTGGTATAATTAGATAATTAATAACAAAACATTTAGCAGAGGTGTTACATCCGCCAGGTATCGCAATCAACAGAACACATTGACCAATCAGTTAGCAGTATGTATATAAGTAAAATAGATAAATAGTTGGTAATCAAATTTTCACAAATCATTCAGATTATCATTTTACAAGATAACATTTTGTGGATAAAATGATACACATATTTTTCTTAAAGAACACTACAGGTATGTGATTTAACTGATTAAATAATAAGATCTGTCAATTTCTTAAACGATATTTAGCATTGAGTAAAATTTATTGAAAAAAAAATGTATATATACTTACTAAATCAGCATTTGCAAGGCGCTTTTTTTGCTATGAATTATTATATTTTTCAGGTGGCATTGTCTATGTAATTATTAAAATAAAATTACTTTTATTTCCCGTGAAATTAAATATTTTCTGTCAGTCAAACGAGGCTTACATATTTTTTTTTAGTTAACATAGGTAGTATTTACATGAATTAAAAAAAACATACATTCAATAAGATTTTTATTGCTCAAGTAAGTATTTTTATCACCAAGCAATTTGGAATGTCACAAAATGTTGCAATATATATATATGAAAGTAGTAAAAGCATGTTGCTCCCAGTATACAATATATATATAATTTCATATCTTTTTATATAAAATCTTATGGCATGTCATTAAAAATGACTATGGTTAAAACATATAAGCCAAAAAAAAAATGCAAATATTGTTGATAAAGCAATATATATTTTTTTTAAATATTATAAATAGCATATACATGCAAGTATGGAAATACAAGTTTTTACCCCAAAGGAGGGTCGTTTATTTTTAATAACCCATATCCTCTTCTGTCAATAGAAACAGTTAAATAGTGTGTGGTAATTATATAAACGGTAGGTTGGGATGCGATAATTAGATAAACAATGACCATCAGGTGGGATAATTACAGGTGTGATAATTAGATAAACAATGACCATCAGGTGAGATAATTACAAGTGATAATCAGAAAAATCATCTTTTTGACACCACAACCAATCATATTTCATCAGAAATATAAGTAATATATAAATGGCTCTAAAGATATATCGCAATTCCCTGGTAATCATTAATATAATTTAGAAATTTTAAGGTAAATATTAATTTATTTTGTAATTTATTTCAATTCAAATTTGATGACATACCATAAAAGGTCAATAATAATAATAATAATAAGTTTGATGAATGTTTTTAACTCTAAGGATAGTTTAATTTGATTGGCAATATTATCACAATATAAAGCGAAAAAATACAAATACACACATAGACACACACACACACAGAAAAAAGCAACCTCCCCCCAAAAAAAACCCGAATGAATATTTTTTTTATAGTCTAATAATTTAGTCAGTACGGCGACAGTTACGATCTATACTATCTAATTTTACGTTACAAGTATACATTAAATTCATCGCATTAAATCGAGATCTTGCCCTTTAATTCCATAAAAGTGTAAAGTTGTAACAGCGGTGAAATGTTTATATAATTATCTACCATTCAGTTAATCCACAACCACTACCCCATATTCACAGGGGTAACGCAAACATCTTTTATTCAAAAGCAACCAAGGGTGGACTCGAGTAATGCGCTCCATTTGCCATCCTTGAATTTATTACTATTTCCAAATAATTATCACTACAAGTAGAAAAAAAAGTCAGCATCATTTTTCTTATGGGGCGTGGCTTAACTTGTTTAATGTAGAAGACAATTGGCACTTATCTGGAAAATCAGATGGTAATCTTAAACACGCCCACTAAACAGGAGCTGAAGGCATGTACCATTGATTTCGAACAGATATCATAATCTGATTGACAAAAGAAAATGAAATATTGAAATATGAAGGGCGGAGCTTCACTGCGTTAAAGTAATATTTGTACAAGTTTTAATTCTGATTGGATAATTTGATCGTGTCGCGGCTGGGTATCATACTGCGGGTATAATTCTCTAAGTTGCCAATTCTGGAATCAAACAAATGCGTGTTGTTTTTTCGAATCACATTGATGATTGCTGTTGGGAGAGATTCAAGTGTTCTTAACTTTATATATATACATACTTAGAATATATTTGTGTTTGAACAGATGCAGATTTCAGGATTTCATTGAGGACAAAGTGCGTGTTTAGATTTGATATTATATATTATATATATATGATTGCTATTTAATAATTATATTGACTAATCCTTAAAGAGCATTAAGATATATACACGTGCTGAATGTTTACATAAAATACAACGACAACAATCAGTGAGAGGAAGTGATTCTTATCTCATTATCGTAATTTCTTAAGATCTTTAAAAAAAAAATATTCAAATTTTAATAATTCATATATATTTTTATTCAAAATGTTTTTTTTATCGCATCAATTGTCTCATCAGCGATTCTACATAGTTTAAAAAAAACAACATTTCAACAATCACGTGGTTATTTTAATGTAAACAATAACTGTCCTTTTTTTTTTACTTGCAGATAAATCTGGATTGTATACAACTTGAGTAAAAAGTCGTATCGAAAAATATATTAATTTATTGTGTGTTTTGTGGATTAACACTAACTTTGGATATTAACATTAACTGTTGTAAATATTAACTATGGATGTGGGTACTGAACAACAACATGCTTCAAGCTGGTTGAGACCTGAAGCCCCAAGAGTGGGGAGTTATGAACCTACCCCCGGGATGTTGCCTTCTGAGGATATTGGAGAAATGTTTACCCCTCATTTTTTGGACCAGGGATCTCACATGAATGCAGCGGCAGGATATTACAACCAAGCAGCAAGAGCTATGGGTGGCTATAGATCATCTCATGGTAAGCATTTATTTTATTTTATATCTTAAAAAAAGGGTAACTTCAAGGGGAATTATTTTCTTATTATGATAAATTATATTATGCTTCTTAGAACATACGTGCAAATAAAAAAATAAACGAATAAACAAAGCCAGTATATAAAAAACCCCACAGATAAATAGACAAACAAAAACAAAAAAATAGACGAAAAAACAAAACACCACAAAATTCTTTACAACTTTATGCATATCAATAACTATACAAAGATGCATGCTTATATCCAAATCATATTCATATTTATTCAAGTCAAATCGTATGACAAAAATGCATAACCCTGTCTTTTCGATCAAAGATATTATCTACAAAATTTGAGAGAATTTCCGGACAACGGAAAATCTGTTATTTATTTTGATAACAGATCTAAGATGTTAAACTTATATGTAATAGGAAACCGCTATGATCTATTTATAGAAAAAAAGAGAAAACATGTATAAAATATATCCGATCATAATTTTAGAAATATTTTCAAAATAACCCTAATCTAGAGACTGTTTGATACAATGAAAGCGATTCTCTACAATTACTCTGGTTAATCCCCGTCACGGCGTCTAACTGGCTCGGCTCGTTCTCGTGTTTCACTTTTAAAATTGCATGAAATTGAAATAATGGCCCATTACGATTATCATTCTGTACTGATGTAATACAAACAATGTATTTATAGTATTATTATCATATTTTACTGTTTTTAAATTCACTGACGGGAGCGGTTATTATTGTTGCTGTTCTTTTTATGATTATTATTATTATTATTAAATAATACTTTTTGAATTTTGGTTAAAAATACTAACCACGTATATAATATGAAGTATTATTTTATTTTTAATTCATTAAAATATTTTCTCTTGAAGATTACATTTAAAAAAAGTTTCTTAAGTTGAATATTTTTAAAATTGAAATTTAATTATAGTTTTACCTTGCATAAGAACGGCGCCACACATCCAAAATTACGAGGGTTCAATTTCTGTCACTTGAATTACTTTTCTTAAACGTTTTATTCAAAATGTTATTTTTGTAAAATTAGATGAGACTTTCTCTTTTTTCAATTAAATATTTATTTAATATAGGACTATTTATTTGTTGATGATAAAAGACAGAGTTCATGAAATGACACTTGTCATGTTAGTCTCTACACGATGAAATCATCCGTTTAACACTCTTACTTCATTCCAGATGTTTTTACTGCCAAATTTTCCACTGGATTGCTCAAGTGTTCTCCTACTTAATAATATATAATTTTCTACATTGTAAAATGACGGTTTCTTAATGTCTTGAGTGGCCCCCCTACTGATTTGATTCCTTGCAGGTCCTAACCCCTCCTGATTTAAGCCGCTTATGTCAATGTAATGAACCCCGACACTTTTCGTCGGCTGACCAACACTGCACTGAAACGTACATATCTGTTGTCAATTACCTACTGATTGGGTTTAATTCATAGACAAATTGTTTCAATTTATTTAATAAAATTCTACTTCAAAATGTGGTATTTACCGGTACATTTTCTGCCGTAGAAAATAAACCAGGCGTAATATTAGGAAAGAAATGTGCTGAAATTCAACACGCCCGAGATAGACCGTGGGATTTCGTCAATTCTATGTAAGGTTCCAAATAAAACTTCAGAAAATGTAAATTTAAGAACTTCAGACGAAATTATTTCTTTATCTATGTTTTTCACCGTATTTCATCCTTTGAGTGAAAAAGGGAGAAAAATATTTATTTTATATTTGTTTTCAGCAATGTTTTAATTTTATAGCTTGTTTTTTTTTTGCTTTAGTTGCAATTTTGAGACAAAAAAGATTTATGTATAAATTTATTCCTAAAAATTTGGAAATTTCTGAAAATGCATTTTGAATCACTAGATCAATTTGATCCTGTTTTCCTAAATGGAAAATAAATGAATAAAGTAAAAAGTGGGTGTTTCATGGGTGTAATATTATGCCTACTATTTTTACTTTCCATACCAGATCTTCATTCCTGCAAATTAACTGATTAGACGACCGCTGTGAAGAAATTGGTACTGCTATACCAATTAATTTGCAAATATTATAAAAAGTATGGGAAAAGGAGAAACCGTCTTATCACACGGATTTGACATTATATTAAGTATAAAAATTTCTCACGCTGCAAAAAATATTCCTGAAATAATCTTGTTTTTATTACTACGATTCTATGGAATCAAAGATACGATTTCTAGATGACAGAGGTCATAGCAACAAGTTGCTAATAATATTTCTGCATCATGAGATAGAAAATTAGTACCAGCCTTAAATATATTTGGAGTACTTTATTGCAAATATTTTGCAGACATATCAAATTATTTATGTTTTTTTTCTCCGTAAACATTTGCATTTTTTCTCTGTGACATTCTATACCTAAAATTGCGATTAGAATTCGTAGAAAAAAAAGTCAAATAAATTATAAATATTTTATTTCAGTTTCTGGGTCTAGCCAAGTTTGTCGTCCTCATTTTCACACACCACTCCACTCATGGATCACAGACGCAAAATCCATGGTACCACATGCACATTCCGGTTGGCCAATGAGCCCCTTTAGCAGCAAAGGTTTGAGTCATCCAAACGCTTCAAATTCATCAGCACAATTATCTGGCGCATCTTCAATACCAACATCAAGTTCTTTCAATTTTCCACCAACCCCACCCAAAGATGGCACCCCAGAGAACGTCAACGCATCTACGGAATACACACCAGACTCAAAGCCAATCAAACAACAAGACCCACAAGATAACCAATCACCACCATATAGTCATGCCACAGCCCATCCAATGCCGACATATCCATCTTATGTCACACCAGGTTCTGACTATGCCGGAAGTCTGGGATTCCACCCTGGCAGCATGTTCAAATCAGCGATCCCCAGACCCAGAACAAAGACAAGATCCAGTGCAGGTTAGTTTCAGTCTTGCACGGTTTGGGACTAACATATTTTCTTTGTAGATTTTAACATAGTTTTAAATTTAAAACTATATTAAAAATGCTTGAATTCTTCAGAAAAAGTCCAGTTATTAATCTAGGTGAAGTAAAGCTATAGCAGATAAAAAAACTGAACACAAAACAAAAAGAAATGAAATTCAAACGTGTCAACTTAACAAATAGTATAGAATGAGAAAATTTTTAATCTTCTAATATATTTTGTTTTTAACTTTTTTATTTATAATTATCTTTATTATCTAAATTTTGAACTGATCTATTTTTAACACTTCCGTATTTTTGTATAAAGTTAGAGTTTCGAACGTAAGCCACGGATACAAACACTTGAAGGATCCGATAAATCCGGAAACATCAGTAGCTGTACTTTAATTGAATGTATAGTAAACGTCAATAATTTAACAAACAAACAGACACTTACTAGGAAAGTTCGTCGGCCTCTATTCCTAAAAAAAAATCCTACATAAATTTGCAAATCGGCCGGAACGAAACACACAGAGGAACAATAGGTTTTTTATTAATGTTATATTTTATTTAAATTGACTAGATAATACATCTTTTTTTATTAGTTTATTCTTCATAACATGTGCATTGCCAGCATCTGGAATGATTTTAATTAGAAAGCTCCTGATGCTGTTAAAAATGATATACAACAAGCACTTCTTACTTAAGATTCATTTAAGTGTTAGTTAATTAGCTTACATATGTTCAAGTTTTTGTCAATGGATAGGTGTTGGGAGGTTTATTTCTTTTGCACATTTTTATAAACATGAACAAGAAATGTCAATAAAGGAGAAAAAAATACAGTTATTTTTAGAATTATGATCGAATTTTAACTTTAATTATCACAATATAGAGTTCCGGATAAAATAAAACGTGTTTCCGGTGTAAAGGTAAAAAAAGTGTCCCACATTTAGTGAACATTTTTCAAGAAATAAGAAAAAAAACCATAATAAATAAGAACACAGCTACAAAAATCATAAGAAAATCTTGAACCGGATGTTTTGAATTGTGTTTAGTTTGAAAATAAAAGTACATTATTGAAAAGACAAAATCATTTGAGCAAGAGTCATTAATAAGAGACACATTTTTACAAATCATGATATATTATTGATAATATGGAATCTCTCAGGATTTAAATCGATACAGTATTCCCATTGATTTAGAAAAGATCACAAAAATTGTCTAATGTAATCAGTATCGTGTTCTTAGGAATTATTTCATCGTGTAGCACTCCATTGCATTGCATCGCACCGAGCACCGTGCACCAATTTTTAGTGTTGAGCAATCACCGTGTGTAGTGTACTTTTAGTTTAGATTGGGATCAGGAATTAAAATAATGGTAGATAAAAATAAATTTTACAATCTTGTAGGACGATGCCCTACGGACGAGATGTATTCCATGATTCTACCAGGGAGCCAACGACAAACTATCCCAGGTCAGAATTAAGTCCCTTTCTTTAAAAATCTTTTAAAAAAATAAGTAGTGAACTTTATTCTACTCTTGAATGTAAATAAAACAAACGCTTTAATTATTGTTGGAGTTCTTTATTCGTTTATGTTCTTTAAATGCGGGACGCAATGTCGGTTTACCGGATTATCACTGACACTATTTTTATATACCGTCCGAATTACCACCCAACTGAGGTCGCGTCGAGGATTGGGAAAATCGGGAAGTGTAACTTTTATAAACAAGTAAATCAAAACATTCTTCTAATATTTGTTAATTCTTTCTTTAAGATTATGAAGCGTTTCATGCTGTGGTATTTCCTTGTAAAGCACTGGCGACAATTATAGCATTTGACTTATTATATAAATCTAAATTACGCGTTAATTGGCGGATATCGTTCTAGCCCGGGGTGGACTTGGAAATTAAAATTTTCATATAGTACCATGTGTAAGTGGGTTTGACGACAGGATTCTTCTCAGTGACCATGTTAATATTAAATCGTGTTCCGACATTTCGTCAACACTGTGGTCGTAAGACGAGATACACTTTCAGCTCGAGTGCTATAACGTCCGGAACTCTACAACTTGTATCAAATTCAAATTTATGATTACTACAGACATATTTTTTTTACATTACAATTGTCTTAATATGCAATCACAAGACACTTAATTGCATAAAATATCAAAACAATTAGAATTTTCCCATGGTCTTACTCTAGACAGGGGATTTTTCTTTCTATATACAACTCCTACATGTATATGATTTGGCGCCATATGTAAATCCACCAGATCCGCCTTATATTAAAAATTGTACTTCTTCTAGTAGATCGTATATATTTGTATGTTTTCTATAATACAATACAAAGAAAAATAAATAGCAAAATATTAAGACTCGCATATTCTTTTTGCAGAGGGTAGAGAATGTGTAAATTGCGGGGCTACATCCACTCCTTTGTGGAGACGAGATGGAACCGGACATTATCTCTGTAACGCTTGCGGACTGTACCACAAAATGAATGGTCAAAACCGACCACTTATCAAACCAAAAAGAAGACTGGTATGTATAAATAATACTCAATTTATTTTAAAAGAAGAGCAATTTTTGTTTAGCTCTGATCAAAATCTACCTTTCGATACTAATTAAACCTTGAAAACCATATAACAACAGGGATACGGATTAATATAAGTATAACCACTTGTTTCCGAATCCTATTGGTTAATTTAAATGTCTGTACAATTTATATGTGCATTATCATAATGTGTAATATTGAATTAATTAATAAAATATGTTTATACTAATATCTGTTTGACACGGTGTGAATTCTTGTGTGGCAATATGGGTGTAAACCAGTAAAAATAAATGAGTGTTATGAAACACGATTTTTACCAAGCTTTTAGCAGTCTGTCAAACTAGCATCATCAGTGTGTTTATTTTCTTTACTCTAATATTTCTTCATCTTAAGAAATGTCCAAAGCGACTGCTGTTTGCAAAGTAATGAATCATTCTACTTTTACAGTTCATGCGTACGATTTTTGACATTTCTCATCAAGTAAGACGTGTCAATTGCAACACAAAAAATGCGTTTTTCGTAAATTTTTCGGGCAAAACTTATAGAAAATGATATAAATTTTCGTTGTAAAACTCGTAATACAAGAAAGGAATCTTGTTTTGGTGACTACATGTCACATTTTAAAAACACGAAAAATGTGGGCTCGACATTTAAGACCTGCCTGAGTAAGCTTTTTGTGGGTGGCCAATTTTTCAAAAAAGCTTTTTTGAAAGAGAATTTAATAATTGTATATGTGCTAATTATTGTTTATGTATGGATCCATAAACATTATTATTTTTATTATAATTGCGTAGTTTTACTTCATAAAAAGTAGCGCCTTCTTCAATGTTTGATGGGGGATATTTGATGTAGTTCAAAATACTGAAATATAGTATAAAATTAGCTTATCAAATCGATCAGCTAATCTTTTGTTTAACAAACATTCCAATTACTACTTAAAAAAATAACAGAATTGTTTTTGCAAATAAATGTCACAAATGCATCGGTAATGAGAATATAAAGAGGCAAATAAAGGAAGGAACTCTTTTGTATTGAAGGTATTATTTAGAGATCAATCGAGCATCATAGGTATACCTCACAAATATATACAATGTTACAGATGGTACGATAGTAGGTGTAAGATCTATATGATAGCCCTCAAAAGACAATTGCATACCCATTGATGGGTAAACGGACCAGAATTCATGAGCTGTGCTATATCAGATAATATTTAGCAAACGCTCTGATCTCATTCACCGAAACTAAGATACGGGGTCGTGTGTGTCGCCCAAAATATGAGCTGCAGTGTCGCGTTGCTTGAACATACAATGATATTTCATGTATTTTTGTTTGTTTCGAATTGTCATGGCATATATTTATTAGAATACAAATACTTCAGATTTTAATCAAAATCATTTGAAACAAATCTTTTAATAATACTTATATAGAGCTCTATATAGATCAATACAAAAAGATCGATTATTTAGATTTGTTTGTTAAGATATTATTGATCAGATAGATCATCCGTCACTGATGGTGTAACTTGAGTGATGGTAGAAATACAATTCTGTGAGGTAGATGTCTAATTGCCAAAATAAATGTATCAATTAAAACAATCATTGTCCCCGTCACGATAAGACCCTCCGATGATGTTTCTCGATGTAAGATAAAACTCGCTGAAGTGTGTAAGGTACGATAGAGAATTATCAGACCCTTTATAGACAGGATACGAATCTTATCGTTTGGTCCCCAATCATCGAGGACTTGACTATAAACCAGTCATAATCTTCATTTTGATAGTTTATGGTGTTTAACGCCACTTTCAACAATATTTCAGTTATATCGTGGCGGTCTACTATGTAATTTTGATACACCTTTCTTAATTTTATTCAGATTATAAACAAAATATAAATTAAAATCTTTCTTTTTACCCTCCTGCAAAAATATAAATAACTTCATTGCATAGAAGATCACATTTCTACTTAATAAGGAAAATATAAATCTTTGGTGTATAACCATTGATATGTTTATAGGTAGAATTTTACAATTATTATTTCTTTTTTAAAAATAAAATATCACCAAACTTTATTATTACTGTCTAAAATTATTTTGATTTGGCTAATAAATAATAGTTCTCATAATTTTAGACACTTGAATTACCGGACCGAAATTTTCTATAAAAGCCCAGTAATAAGATACCATTGTACATCCACCATAGGATGAAAAAATTATACATGAAATTTCTTTAGACAACAATGACGCTTTTTAAAAAATAAAATATCCTCTTTCTGCAGAGAAAATTTGATCAAATATATTTGTAATAAGTGGCGATATCGGGCACGTTGGGCGTAAAGGTTGTAGTTTTGCCTAAAACAACTTTGTTTGAAAATCTCTGTGGGAATATACAAATTTGAGGATACAAATTTCGTTTGAGCTATTGTTAGTCTTAAACCACTATTTTCGTTCACACAATTGCGCTTTGTGTATTACACATTCGAATGCACCTAACACGCTATGATATATATCATATTTCTACATTTACAATATTGAGCAGAAAAGGCATACAAGTTTTAATTTCCAAAATTTCACAAACGAAGAATGCCAGTTTCTATTTTCTCCGTATATTTGATTTCATTCTTTGTGTGCGGTTTTTGGTTATTCATTAATCATACAGTAAAAACCAGTCCTTCATTTTTTTTTATGTCATTCACTTTCGTCAAACAATTAAGCAGAAGTTACTCGCCTACGGAAAATTCAACTCCTCGTCAGCAGGTACGGCGCCATTTGCTTCAGTTGGGTGGGTCAAGATGCTAGAGGGGAAATTCATGGTTTTTCTATGCCTTTCCTTATCTGTTCATTTTGGCAGAAATGCATGGCCGATCAGTAGTTAGAGATACATTTAAAATCAGCGCCGATAGGCAATCATATCCCATTTATTTGTTTATGTAGTGAATAAGTTAAGTGACTTATCCTGCAGCTTGGTTTATAAATATTAAGAGAAATAGTTTTCTTAAACAATAAACAACATGAAAACAAAATAAGACCGTTTCAAAGCATGCATTAAATTGTTGTTCTACTAGACATAATAAGAAACTCGTCCCATATACTTATTATACTTATTAGATAAATCAAATGTATACATGTACACTTAGTGACCTAAAATGTAGGTTTCTTTAGGAAGAAAAAATACTAATACATTTCTGTTTCTTATTTCACAGTCTGCTGCAAGACGAGCGGGAACGAGTTGTGCCAATTGTGGAACGTCAACGACCACTCTGTGGAGAAGGAATCAAAATGGTGACCCAGTCTGCAATGCTTGCGGCCTTTACTACAAACTTCACAACGTAAGTTTTATTATTTGTTTTATTTTTTATTAAAATATTTATTTTTATTTTTGAAGTGGCATCTAGCATTTCATTACAATGCATGTTTTTAATGACCAGAGGCAAAATTAAGACATTTGGCATGTTTTACATAATAAAGCTGTTATACAAACGAAATTCCATTTGAACAACCTACGGACAAAATTTGATGATTTTATCAGTATTGAAATTGTATTATTAGTTGACCAGACCGCTATCTGGTCATCTTGGATTATCAGAAATCAAAATCTCGGACTGGTGTCCCCTCCCTTTGTCGGTTGTGTGACGGAACAAGTTTGTTGCTGTAATTGTCTGTGAGTCATACCTATTTTCAATTGTAAAAATCTTTTAATTACATAATTGCTTTTAAAAAATATTTTCATTTTATAATTTAATAAACCGGTCTTAAAATTCTTCCTTAACAAGAATTTAAAATCTAAAAAAAGCTAAAAAATAAAATAAAAATATATGGTTGATATTCTAAATGTAGCATACTTATCTATTTTCAGTCATGTAAGATGTACATTAAACAATATAAACCAATTATTGAATATAAAAATAGATAAACATAGAAACAAGTTTTATTTTGGACAAAGAGTCACAATATAATAACTGAAATATTGTTGAGAGTGACGTTAAACACCATAAAATAACAAACATATTTTTTTGAACAAACATTTTATATTCAAATATAATAGGTAACCAAAACATCTGTTTTTTTTAGTGCTAATAAGGGTACACCATGGTCTAATTATACCAATCATAACCAGACATTCAAAATGCTCGACCCCAAAAAATCTAGCGTGTCTAACTTGTACATTGCCGTTATAGATTTCCTAACGCATACTAGAATAATTTTCTTGTCAAATAGTTACAATACGGGAGCCAAATATTTCTCATTTAACCATTACAGTATATTGGTTTTTGTAGGCGATTAATGTCTGGAGAAAGAGTTGTAAAAAATCCCAGTCAACTTCTATTGATCAGACAGCCTCGAATTCACGGTCAACAATTAATATTTTTCATAAAATCCGCCATTTAATTGTTATTCTATTATTGATTAACCCTTACTCCTGAATGGTTTTTATTTTAACTTTTTTCATCAATTATTTTGAAATCCCGGTCTGACATAATTTCTATTCAACTTCAATGCAATGTAACTGTGTTTAAAAACATTCTTTTCATAATATAGAGCATTTATAATTGAACATAAATCATACAACAAAAAATTCACCAATTTGTGGAAATTGTTATTAACCAGGAATTCATTTTTTTGTACTTTTACTTGTAAATGAAATTATACTCATAAGCATATAAAATATGGATTTTAAAATTTTTAAAATAGCAATGTTAAGATTAAAAAGCATACCCAATTTTGAAATATTATTTTCTTTAAGTTAAAAGACACGCACCCCAATTTCTTTTTTACATTTAAATCTATTATAATGATTAATTGAATAACGTTACGGACTTAATATATATTATTTATTAGAATTTGATACAATATGTGAAGATCAAAGTAGGAAACGTATAGTAGGGATATATAGGGTTTCAGACTTTGCGGAGACAACATCAAGACGAACTACGGGTGATTAAATTTCACCCAATTACTCTTCATTGCAACTCGCTTTCCGTTTAACCTTCGCCTGTCTTTCTTTTAAACTTCCATCACTGGATATGTGTGGTTAAGAACACGCTTGATTAAGTCCAGTTTGTATTTAGTTTTGACATAATTATACTACAATACTATGAGACAGGGTATTGACTTTCTTTAATTTTCTAAATACTACCCGCGAATTTTAGTTCACGCCCCTCATTTTTACCGATAAATATATACATATGGAATCTCAATTTTCACCACAAAAAACTTATTTCACTGAAAGTCAGTATTTGACAAAAATCAATGCCGACAATAATTGTCATATTATTATACATGTAGTTTCTGAGAGTTGCCAGACTCTTTGTTTTGCCAACAAATAAAAAATTGCTTCATTTTTAATTGTTTCATGTTTGATAAATTATTTACAATATAATAATTTACCATTGTCGCATCAAATTAAGTGAAAATGGAAACGTGTAAAGTTTCTTTGTCGGAAATCAATAGTAAATAGCCGATAATTACGAAAATGTGTCCGTTTTTGGTTCGTTTTGTCAATTTTGATCAAACTTGGTAGATAACTCACATCTCTTGCTGTGGAAATAGCCCAACCTTTACAGATGTTGCTCTTCAACAGAAGAGCTCCGGCGACACCTCTAAAATTGGACCATTGTCCATTGCAATACAGTTAACAGTTTTTAAAAAAAAATATCAAATGAAAAAATGTAAAAAAAAAAACCACCAAAACATTCCTGAATTTATGACAACCTTTAAAATTGGACCATTGTCCATTGCAATACAGTTAACAGTAAAAAAAAATAACACCCCAATATTCCGGAATTTATGGCAACCTTTCCTTAAGCCACTTGAAATGAAAGTAATAATAAATCCATGACGGTAATGAATTGTAACATTTATATTGGAATTGAAGAAAAAAAATTGCCTATCAGTAATAATGACTATGAGAAATCTCACATGTAATCAAGGTAATGAGTTATCTATAATTATTTGCTCCGAAGAAGCCTTGAGACTCAGTTTCTGCAATAGAAAAGTCCCTTGGTTATCCCTAGACAAATCTCACCTGAAAAATGACCAGCTAAGTATTGATAAACAGTCAGGTAAATACAGTTTCAATCAGTGTCCCCGACTACCTTAATAGTGTATTACGAACAATTAACCCTCTATGGGACCATCGCGTCGACGGCGATCACGTCGATTTTCCCCTGACCACACGTTTGAGTGACAAGGTAATTCAAAGGATGAATACTTAAGATAATTAAACGAAAAAGCCACTGACAGTTCGAATTTGTGCCCGTTGTTACTCTCTATAACAACGTTATAATCGGCTTCCGCCTGGCCGGGTTTGCTGTTTTACCTTGTGCCAATCAAGCGTACGACTTTGATAGTTAGAATCAATTATAATCTAATGCTATTTACTGACTCTACCAGGCGACATTTCCAAATAGAAAACGATTTCTATGATTAACGTTTGCGTAAACATCTTCATGCAAATTACATATATATCATTAACATGATAAATTTATTGCATATTTATTTATTTATATAATGTGTAGTAGCAGTAGTCGGCATTGTTACTATAACTAATATTATGAACCTATGTTGGGAATGTAAGTTGCTTACGAAATGAGAAATGAATTGCCGAATATCTATTGTCAGACAATAAACTTCAAAAATCATATGTCTCGTAGTCCAATTATTCCATCATAACCTAGCGCAGTATTTCGAAGATAATTGGCAGAACATTCCTGCAGCTGTCAGATTTTTATGAAATGCTACAATAATTTATTTCTTTGTCTTTGCAGGTTAGCAGACCGCTTACAATGAAAAAAGATGGAATTCAAACCCGCAACCGAAAAATGTCCACCAAAAGCAAGAAAAACAAAAAGGGAATGATGATGTCAGACTTTCTAAAACCATTAGAAAAATCCTTCGGTGGTTTCCCTCCCATGAATGGTATGCATGCACCCATGCCAACATACATGGGTGGAGCATACTCATTAGGCGGTTCCTCAATGGGATCGGGTCACATGCAAGGTGCAACAGGATTGGGCTATGGCGTTTCCGGTGGATTTAACAATTTCACACACACACCATCAAGCTATGGATCATCATTCTCAAATATCCCCAACATTTCATCATCCGGATTCTCATCAGGACTGAACTTATCAACGTCGTCAATGGTTGGAGCCATGGCATAAAAATTACAATATATGTGTTGTTCATGTGGTTTGACGTCCGCGTCGAAGTAGCACGTGTGTTCAAATGGTGCTTCCGGTATAGATGTTCTGATTTTTTCCCAGAGATGGCAATTTCTGCCAATATCAGGTGAAAAAATGTGTCTACGTGATCGGGTGTAACCAAAATAAACGGATGATGGCTGATACCACGACAATTACATCATCAGGTTCACAATAACAATAGGAATGAACCTTAATACGCCAGCAGACTACAACCGAGTCAGTGAAGGTGTTCGTTTGCGTGCAAAAACATCATAATCGAAAAATAACATTTGTCACGTAAAGTACAATCTTACTAATATTATGTTTGTCACGGAGACAGACAAAACCTTGTCGTTATATTCCGGGTATCAATTATCCATTCACATTGAACATTCTACGCAAAAATACATAATTTGTGAAAGACGAGAGTTACGAAGCGTAACCTAGAGGGAAGTTGCTCGGGTGGAATGACCCAAGGTGACAATGAACATATATTCAACCGAGCTCGCGTATCACCCTCTAAATTCACTTTAGTATGATTTACACCACATACTATGCTGTAGACCTTTAAACTTCAAAAGAAATACAACCATGTGAAAAAAAGGTCTATCGGCATCTTATGGTAACTGTTAGTGGTCAATATAGAGCCATCGAGAGCGTGAGACTGACTTTAACACATAACTATTTGTTTGTTTGCTCAAAGTAACTCTATAACAAAGATTGTTTTATTGGCATTGTTGAAATGTGTATATATTAATTTATTAATGATATCAATTTACTCAGATGTTTTGAGCTTAATACATGACATTGTTGTTTTTTTTTTATGAGAGAAATATTTTAAATCTAGTCCCAGAACTTATGGAAACAAACTCGATGTTCATTATAGTATATTGTTTTTTTTTTAAAACCGGAACCGGTTTTCCATGAGTGCTACGTCATTACTTTTTTTTCTCATTTTCACGACTTCCGGTATTTTTCCGGATTAGGAGCGACGTGCTCGTCACGGATCTACAGAAATCCATTATGTAGTGAGAGTTAGGTTTTTGTCTTCGGACAACATTCCAGTATAATTGTGTGAGTGCTCTTTAATTAGATGCAGTGTTATTAATAGAAATTGTACAAATTTTCTCATCTTGTTATTTTGCCGTTCATGCTGTGTACAGAGATATAATATTGTAATGAAGACTTTTCAATGAAAAATTAAAATAAAATTGTCTCAAAATCAAACAAATGTATTTTTATTATTTTTCATTATGAATCTGTTAACATCACTAGATAATATACTATTTGGAAAACAAGATATAAGCAATAATAAAATAAATAAATATGTTATGGTGTTTAACGTCACTTTCAACAATATTTCAGTTATATCGTGGTGGTTGAATAAATTGGCAAATATGAGAAGCATGTTTGTCAAAACAGCCGAACATTTACATAGAATTAGAAATTTATTCTGAAAAGAATAATAATCATAAAATCAAAAATGAAAATGGAACATAGTTCAAATCAAATCAAGATAAAAAATTTCAGACAAATTAAAAAAAAAGACAGTCAATTACTAATCCAACTTAGATAAAATTAAACAAAAGTAAAAAAAAAACAAAAAAAACAAAAACAATTTCCAAAGCAAAATAAAAACAGAAAGGAAAAGAAAAACCAGCATCATAATAGTCAAAATATTAATCTACATAGTACTAATAATACACTCACTTTATACATATAGATACAGAAGTAGTTATATATGTGCCACCAAGTAAACCATACAAGATAAAAACATATATTGCACGAAAAGTAATCCATTTCTTATATTCTGAAGAAAATCATTGTACAAAAAGTTAACTACAGCATTAAAAAAGAAGAAGAACATGTTAGATATAACTGAAATATTGTTGAAAGTGGCGTAAAACACCATAAACCATCAATCACCTAAACATATTGTACAAACAGTTCACTATATCATATGAAAAGTATTGTACACACAACATCATATAAAATATTGTACATAGAGTACACTTAAAAATAAAAAGATATTGTAGTAAAAGTACATTGTATGAAATAAAAATATGGTACAAAAAATATACTATCTCATATTAAAATTAATTAAATGTATACAAAAAGTACACTATATCATATACAAATATCTAAAACACAAACCATATCATAATAAAAAATATACCAATTATAAATTACAAAAGTATATCATATAAAAATATTGTATAAAAATACAATACAATGTATAAAAAATATATACAAATGTATTACGTATTATATAATGATTGATAGGCTGTTGTTTAACGCCCAGTATCTCAGCTATATTCATGACGAGAAAAAAAAAGCTTACAAATAATAAATATTATAGTTAATACTGTGGCACTAGAAGGGATATTTAGATTGCCACAGGAAACAAGAGGATACTATAATGGACAGGGTAGAAAACATTTGCATATGGCTACCAACGACCACTTTCCACATGCTACTGTTGATTAGCAGCTTTTGTAAATCTTTTACATGCCAGGATCATGACGTCACATACACCGTCCCCCAAATGGTATGTACATAATGGTTGTACAACACAGCGGAGATACTGGAACTATTTCTATAACTTTGGGTTCCTGCCGTGGTCATATAATATCAAAAAAACCTTGTACAAAAAGTAATACATGACCGATAAAATATTCTACAGAAAGTAACACAGACATAAGTAAAATATATCTATATGTGATAAAAAAGAGTTTGAAGCTATCAAAGACGTTATCAGAAGCCCTTATATTGAAGGACTGACGATACAATGAACAAAAGAAAAAACACAAAAATATTGAAGAAAAACAATGATTCACAAAACACTACTCAGACAACTGACTAAAGATTAAAGAACACGAAACCTCACTGAAAAACCTGAAGTGAACTCAGGTGCTCCGGAAGGATGTGCACTTCCCTTTCCACTAGCGGAACCCATGGTGTTACTATTGTTAAAATTCGGTTGATAAGTCACGAAAAAGGACATAAAAAGAAGAGATGGTGACTACGATAAAAAGGAACATTTCCGTTGTCATCTCCCACACAGATATTCCGCAAGCGATTTCAAATTAACAACCAGGAACCCTTGACTCTGTAGCTTCCTTGTTAGCAGAACTCTCTATCAAGGAAGTTATTTAGAGAAACCACACGTTCTGGAATACCGTACCAACTGAGAGATATGTACTCAATACACATGTGCTGTTGGAATGTTACTATATACAAATGGAAGTTTCACAACAGGAAAACTGAAATCATCTCTTTTATCGTAGTTTCGTTCTGAACCGGTCCTCGCTGTCAGTTTCTATATGCAGATCAAGGTATGAAGCCGTCCTTGCTGAATATGTTGTGTTCTTTATTTCAAGATAGATGTTGTGAACATTGTCAAATTTTAGTGAAAAGACAAGATCTATATAGCGGAATGTTAGATTAAAAGACGAGCTAGCTTCTTTTCCTTTTTATTGAGAAGAGCTTGCGCGAAGTCTGCTACATACGAATAAATGAACAAGTCAGAGAGAAGAGGAGCACAGTTTGTTCCCATTAGAATGTCTACTGGATATTGAAAAACACGTCTACCAAACAACACATGTGTTGTCAATCAAAATATCTAGCATTTTGACATGTAAGCTTCAGATAGCTTTGTTCTTATAATCACAAAATAAGATTTGTCCCGTCCTAAAAGAAGATAATAGTATCTACGTTGACCATTCATTTTTTGAATAAAATATTGTATAAAGAGTTATCCGCATGATATAAAATTATGCAAGCGCAAAAAAAAAGAAGAAAACCAATCCATATCCGTTAAACATATTGTACAAAGAATAATCCATATCCGATAAAAATTATTGTACAAAAAGTAGTCTATATCATATAACTATGACGTCATTCAGATTTCATTATTCTCTAAAAATACAGATGACAAACAATGGTACAGAGATTGATTACATATTGATATACATATTGTGGTTGGTCAACCTTCTTTGGAAAGAAATAAAAATCAGAAATTACATTAGCAATAGGAATGACCAGTAACGTATGTATAATTTTGTACTAGTATAATTTTTCTCTTCATAGAAGACATTATCATATCATTCTTTATTCATATATATAGCACTATAGTAACTGCCAAATTCTGTTTTCGTTTCCTGAAATATTCTCTTTTCAAAGAACTAGAAACTAAACTTTTTGTCACTTATTGACAAGCATGTAAGTATATATACATCAAAGGACATATTATTTCATAATCCTTTTGGCAATTTAAGAATATTGCTTCATGTTGTTATTACAATCTCCGGGGAATTTCATACATCATCGTGTGACTTACGAGTAATCCGAACTTCCGATAATTGATTAAATATTTGAGAGGAATTTCCACACACCATAATTTTTTTTTATTGATGATAATATATAAGAATTCATATTCTCTTACAAAAAAGAATAAATTACAATACCGATTTTAATTTCGTTAAAAAAAACAATATACGTTTTAGAGTTTTTCATGCAATCAAATCACGACAATATTTTGTCATACCTGAAACAGTGTATATGTTGCTGGTACTGGGTCCGGGTGTTGATCCGTAGGACCTTGCCCTCCTACAAAATATTTGGAACAAATATACGTCCATCGTGTGACTTTTTCCACCGTAAAAAGTTCACGACCACATGCCCGCATCCAACGTTAACATTTATCTTTTGGTTTCGCTTTGGTTTGGGAAACGGGATCCAAAAAGACACCTTTCATGTGTTCATATCTGAATATCTACAGTATGTTTCCAAAAGTATTGCAACATATAAAAAAAATCCCTATATAATCAACCAAAACCATATTTTTTCAAAAAAATATTGTGAAGTCATTTCTGGATAGATTTTAACAAATTTTACATCAAAACATTCAGAATTGTTTATATTTTGATTGTTTATTTGCTCATTATGTTTATATGAGTGGTTTTTATTTGTACATAATATAAACAGGATTGTTAATTTTTAGGGTTTATTTTTAGCTGAACTATATAGGAAAATCAAAGTAAATTTTTATTTGTAATAGTTAAATGTGTACTATCACATGTTTCGTAGGAACAGTGTTTTGTAGCGTCGTGGGATTTCTTTTTTTTTCTCCGACAAATTTCTGTTTTTCACTCAATTCTGCATTATCGCCATTGAAATATGTAGTACAGACTGGCATTGTTTGTACTACATTCTGAAACCGAGTCTGAGAGATAATTAGGGGAATCTATTTTTAGCGCTTATCAGTAACTGTCGATCTCTGCTATATGGTAAGTAA
The DNA here is from genome assembly GCA_002080005.1 of Gigantidas platifrons. NCBI lineage: Eukaryota > Metazoa > Mollusca > Bivalvia > Mytilida > Modiolidae > Gigantidas > Gigantidas platifrons. The sequence goes on along the minus strand of MJUT01036083.1, from coordinate 120,812 downwards.
TAGTCACTATCAATGATAGTGGAGGGACCGTCGTTGTCGTGATCGCATGGTATTTGGATTTGCAACTATCATTGCAATCAGTGCATATCACTAACGTTGTGAGTTCGACTCCCTATTATGGCGAGGTTTACTCGATACAACATGATGACTTGTGGCAGGTCGGTGGTTTTCTCCTGGTACTCTGGTTTCCTCCACCAATAATATTGACAGCAGCGATATGACTGAAATATTGTTGAAATTGGCGCTAAACACCATAAATCTAACCATCAATAATAGTACAAGATAACTAGATAACTAGATATATTTTTTTTGGACCCTGGACAGCCATCACTCCAGATCAAAACGCTAAATTGATTAGCTAGTATCGAATGTGGTAGATCGTGAGTTCGAGTCACAGTCAGGTCAAACCAAGGACTATCAAATAAGTATTTGCTGCTTCTTCGCCAAAATCACGTATCATTAAGGAGAAAGGGCAAACACTGGTTGACTCTAAAGCAGGGTAATGTGTCCGAGCGGAGCTAAACGTCTAATCAAAACATTAGTTGGGCTTCCAGAAGAGTATTTTGTATGTATTTTTGTAGGTAAATTTTACTTTAATGCGTTTTTTGTAAGAGCCATGTTTAGGTGTTACACGTAGTAACGATACTGAGGACCAGTTGAAAAAAAATTTGGGAAGTTAGGTATTTAAAGTTCAAATCCAGTGATAGCAATAACGTGGCTATCTAATTTAGTGTGCACGGCACGTTTTGGATTAACTTTCATCTGGTACGCTCAAGGTCAAAAGATTGGAAAGCAAAACAATTTAAAAGTCATTACAACAGGTCTATCAGATATATGTAAGAAGAATTTGAAGATACCAAAGAGGTAATCAGAATCCGTAAATCGAAGAAGTACAGACAACACTATGGCCAAAAAAAAATTACCAAAGGACAAACAACGATCTACAAAACATACACATAAAACTAAGGATCGAGTAACACGAACACCACTAAAAACCGGGGGTAAATCTGGTGCTCCGGAAGGGTAAACAGTTCCTGCTTCACTAGTGACACATGTCGTGCTAATCTAGTTACAAACACGGTGATACAGGAACATTGCCAGTCCACAGTGTACATACAAAAGTCTGTCAAATATGTAAATACATGAACATTGTCAGTCCACAGTGTGCGTACAAAAGTCTGTCAAATATGTAAATACATGAACATTGTCAGTCCACAGTGTGCGTACAAAAGTCTGTCAAATATGTATATACATGAGCATTGTCAGTCCATATAGTGTGCGTACAAAAGTCTGTCAAATATGTAAATACATGAACATGGTCAGTCCACAGTGTGCGTACAAAAGTCTGTCCAAATATGTAAATACATGAACATTGTCATTCCACAGTGTGCGTACAAAAGTCTGTCAAATATGTATATACATGAGCATTGTCAGTCCATATAGTGTCCGTACAAAAGTCTGTCCAAATATGTAAATACATGAACATTGTCAGTCCACAGTGTGCGTACAAAAGTCTGTCAAATATGTAAATACATGAACATTGTCAGTCCACAGTGTGCGTACAAAAGTCTGTCAAATATGTAAATACATGAACATTGTCAGTCCACAGTGTCCGTACAAAAGTCTGTCAAATATGTAAATACATGAACATTGTCAGTCCATATAGTGTCCGTACAAAAGTCTGTCCAAATATGTAAATACATGAACATAGTCAGTCCACAGTGTCCGTACAAAAGTTTGTCCAAATTTGTAAATACATGAACATTGTCAGCCAACAGGGTGCGTACGAAAGTCTGTCAGATATGTAAATAAAGGAACATTGTCAATCAACAGTGTGCGTACACAAGTCTGTCAAATATGTAGAAACAGGAACATTGTCAGTCCGGAGTGTGCATACACAAGTCAGTCAAATATGTGAATACAGGAACATTGTCAGTCCAAAGTGTGTGTACGAAAGTTTGTCAAATATGTAAATACAGAACATTGTCAGTCCGCAGTGTGCATACAAAAGTCAGTCAAATATGTAAATGCAGGAACATTGTTAGTCCACAGTGTGCGTACAAAAGTCTGTCAAATATGTAAATACAGGAACATTATTAGTCCACAATGTGCGTACAAAAGTCTGTCAAATATGTAAATACAGGAACATTGTCAGTCCGCAGTGTGCATACAAAAGTCTATCAAATATGTAAATACAAGAACATTGTCAATACCATACAAAATTCTCTCAAATGTGAAATACAGGAAAACTGTCTGAGCAAATATTTAAACGAAAGAGCATTGCCAATACACAGTTTGCATACATATGTCTATCAAATATGCAAATACAGGAACATTGTCAGTCTGCAATATGCGTACAAAAGTCTATCAAATATGTCAATACACTGTACAAAAACACTGTCAATCCACAGTGTTATTATATGTTATTCAAGTCTATCAAATATATGTCAATACAGGAATACTGTCAATCTCCAGTAATCATACAGCCCGACACTATCACTATCAACATTACTGGGCTATTGTTTGGTGGGCATGTTTTCAACAGACAGTCGGAATTTATACGGGTACACTATGTGCTCATATAGGGGATTTTCAGGAAAAACGGAAAGAAGCTAGCCCGAATCTTTAATTTCGCGTTCCGCGGATGTCCTTTAATTGAAAGCAGTAAAACCTGCAAATGCGTTCACCTCTATTTAAGCAGTAAACTGCAATTAGAGGTAACTTTTTTCTTGTTCTGTTATAGAACATTTCATATGATTGTACCTCTTTTAACAGGTTACCTGTCTTATAAGGCCACATTTTCTCTTTGTCTCGAAGGTGACCTCTTAATACAGGCTTGACTGTAATTAAATGTTTGGTGGGTAAGTTAATGGTATATATCCCATTGAAATTGAAATAAAGGACACCACAGAAAGAGCAATGTCTGGTTCATACCTTGACTTCAATATAGACATTGACTGTGAGGACCAGTTAAAAAGCCGATCTTTGCGACAAAAAGGATGATTTAATTTTTCCACTGTGAACTTTCAATTTAAATGTAGCAACATTCCAGGAGCACATATAATTCCCAGTAGTTTCTAGAACTTCTGGCTCCTATAATGATTTCGTTGACAAAGCGTTGCTGCTAAACAGGGAAGCTACGTAACCAAGAGTTCCTAGAGGTTAAATTGATGTCAAAATCTCGAAAGTGTTAGTTTTAATTAACCGTTACGGAATATCTATGTCACAAATAAGCTTTACGTATGTCGTAATCACAATCCCATCTTTCCGTCATTTATCTTCGTATTTTTGATCAGAGTAATACTCCCTATCACATCATGATAGGTGCCACTAGTGGAGCATGAGATGCAAGGAATTTGCTTACTCTTCCGGAACACCTAAGTTCATCCCCATTTTAGTAGAGTTCGTTTTGCTCAATCTTTTTAGTTTTCTGTATTTAATATGTTGTCGACCATTATTGTCTGTTTGCCCATTTTCTGTTGATCATTCTATTGCCTGTCTTTCTCCGAATTACAACTTATTATAACCCCTTTGATATCTTCACGACGGGTGCCACTAGTGGAGCTGGAACTGCTTACCCTTCCAGAGCACACGAGTTCACCCCGGTTTTAAGTGGGGTTCCTGTTTCTCGATCTTTAGTTTTATGTGTATGTTTTGTAGATCGTTGTTTGTCCTTTTTCTTTTGGCCATTATGTTGTCTGACCGTCTTCGATTTACGGATTCTGATTACCTCCCTTTGGTATCTTCAAACTTTTCTATTACATATAAATACATTAAAATAAACAATTTACATCATAATACACAATTCTTTATTTATTTCAAGGTGTGCTTAACTTTATATGATGACGTGATACATATCACAACATTTGTGTAAAAGAGGACATTTCCCTATGATGACATTTTCATCCTGGTTTCCTTACACTAAAAGATATTTCAACAAACATCATTAAACATTATTTATTAATGATAATTACATATAATATATTGCTATTCAATAAATAGTTCACAATTATATTTTTTATTGGAAGCTCAATATTTGATAATGTTGTTTGACAAGATCAATACATGTATGTTAATTACAACAAGTCTGTCACATACTAGTGTTATTACCTATACCAGTTTAAAATTAAACAAAAAAGTATTAAAAAAAAAAAAAAAAAATGCATTAGAGTATACATAAAAGGAGTAGAGCGACATCTGTTGCTAACAGGAGACAGGTTGGTGAAGAATTGTTTGTTTGTATTATAAAAGAGCCTTGAAGTTTTCTAGTAATATGAAGAATCCACACAGTCATCAACAGCTGTACCACACGTACGTCAACATGATCATCATTATATATTCAAATAGGTCTAGCTTATCCAATATTAAACAATTAGCAATATATAAGTACAGTCATACCTACCCATGCAGTCAGTTCTATTAAGCAGTCACCTGTATGAAAAGGTCATTTGTTCTTATCATGTCATAGAAAATTTCATGTGAATTGAACCTCTTTTAAGAGGTCAACTGTCTTATAAGGCCATTTTTTAATATTCCTAAAGGTGACCTCTTAATACAGGTTTGACTGTATATAGACATGTGAATATAAAGGTAATGAGGTGTTGATGCTTAGCACCACTTTAGACAATATTTCAGAGTCTTGTCTTGGTATAAATTCAAATCACCATATCCCATATTGTGCAATTAGGAATATATACAGATTAATACATGAGCATTTCCATATTGGCCTGGTTATCATTCCGAGACCCCCATATTGGCCCGAGACGCAGTCGAGGGCCAATATGGGTCGAGGGATGATAACCAGGCCAATATGGAAATGCGTGACATTCCCATGTTCGATATTAGTGCAATGATGTCAAAGAATGTAATGTTCTAGTAAGTGACATAGAGTACATGTCGGAAAGGCATTAGAGGCGCGAATAGTCTCTCAGTCATAATTGTGAACATAAACATTCTTAGAGATGACACCCTATTGGCGATCATATAACTTTTCAGAAATGACATTATTTTAGGGATTTGGGTTCCCTATAAGCAAGTTGCATATTTGATAGCTGCAATCCCCTGTTGACATTGTCTTGATAATTAGAACAGTATATAGTACATCTTATCTGAAGCTATATTAACACGAACGGTGCCCCTAATGGAACAGGAACTACTTACCCTTCCGGAGCACCTGAGTTCACCTCCCGTCTTAGTGGGGTTCGCGTAACTCGATCTTTAGTTTTATGTGTATGTTTTAGAGATCGTTGTTTGTCCTTTTTCGTTTGATCACTGTGTTGTCTATCCTTCGTCGATTTACGGATTCTGAATACCTTCAAACTCTTCTTCCTATAAAACACGTATATATCTAAATTAGTGCGCACGACGGGTTTCTAGAATAAGCTTCATCAGGTGACGCTCATAATCAAAGATGGGAAAACCAAATGATTTAAAAGTCTTTGGGAGCGAGTTAACCAAGGGCCTTAAACAGGAAATATGCTAAGGTTATCTTTGTCTGAGGGAGGAGAACCTTAGTTTGATTAATAAGTACATTATTTAGAAGTACACACAGATTTATATTATTACTTACAAATAACAATTTGTAAATTGGGATCAGAACATAACCTAAGCATCGAATGTATGATTGACCAATCCACTTATTGTTTTCTTTTTGTCTTTCAGGAGGTATTTGTATAAATTCAGTTTCATATGTATATAAAAACAAATAGGCAAATATAAGGAAGCACAACTCGTACCCATTGGAATTCCAATAATCGTATGCAAAACTCTAGTACCGGACTCAACAACTAAATGTATGTGGTCAATCAGTATACGTTTTCAATATTAAATTGCACATATGTCTATTTCTTCGTCTATGTTGCCAGTTTCTCTGTGTTGTCCATTTTTTATTGCCCCTTCGGTATTCTCTAACGTTTATTTGCTTTGCATAAGGGTCTATAAATTATTTCACGAAATGGTCAAATGCATTTTCATAGCAAGCACGCAAATTGCAGTCTGTTTTTACATTGAATCAAATTTCTTTTATTGCAATATATATATATGGGTTTTACACAGACTCATCGAAGATCAATCTGAATAGTGATGAATATATATCACTTATTTTTATCTAAATAATTCGGTTAATTATATATAACGTGCGTATGACAGTAGAACCATGTACCCAAAAACCCTATAAAAAGCAATGATAATCTATAAACTATTTTAAATCGATAACCAGTTAAAATTACAATACAGAGGGTATAATGTAGAATAGTAGTTCAGTTAAAGTAGGATATTGCTACTAAAAAGGACAAGTAGGATGTTGCTACTAAAAAGGACGGAAGCTTTAAAGTAGAAAACAGATGTTAAAAAACTAACAACAAAGGATTGTTTTATTTTCTAAGAAAATGGGAACTTTAAAATGGGAAAACCAAAGTTATGGCGGCTATCATATTGAAAAGAGGAAATGGTTTCATTGTTAATATTTCTGTGAAGAAGAACAAGGATTCCGCGGACCGACTTCCACCTGCTGCTTTTTTGTGGCCATTGAAATAATATCTTGTTGGGGTGGGGGGGGGGAGGCGTAGTCGTGATGGCATGGAAGTTGGATTAACAACTACCTATGCAGTCAGTGCCTAACAGCATTAACGTTGTGAATTCGAATCCCGCTCATACAACATTATGTGAAAAGCTTGGTAGTGACTTGCGGCAGGTTGATGATTTTCTCCGGGTACTCTTGTTTCCTCCACTAATAAAAATGACCGCACGAAATATTGTTGAAAGTGGCGTTAAGCACCACAACCCTTACCCTTATGGGCTTTGAATCATTAAGCATGATCTAAAATTAGCTCTTTCCCTGTAAGGTATTCCATCAATGCATTTTTATTAATAGATATAAGCTACACTTATATTGTAGATGATGAGTACTTAATATTAATCCAGCTACCATCGCGGAGAGTGAGAACAAGATGATCATATCGTTATATACTGGTATGGGTGTCCATAGTGGAGCAGGAACTGCCTACCCGTCCGGAGCACATGAGTTCAACCTAGGTTTTTAATGGGGTTCGTATTACTCGATCTCTAGTCTTATGTGTATGGTTCGTTGTTTGTCCTTTTTCTTTTGACAATTATGTTGTCTGTCCTTCTTCGATGTACGGATTCTGATTACCCCTTTGGAATCTTTAAACTTTTCTTTCTTCTATTTTGTTGGCTCTCTGTTTTGGACGATGTTGCGTCTTTCGCCAGGAAGTAAGATGTATATCATCCAGGTCTGTTGATTCATTTCCTTACTAACTTGAGTTTTGAAGGGTTGTCAATGTCAAACGTTTCTGAAATTCATATTTCACCATCTTTGGATTTTGTCCAGTAGCAATATCGATTTGGAACATACGGCCTAACGAAACATTTCATTTTCTGTCAGAATATCAAATTGAAATAAATCATGAGTCATCTGGTATATCTTAACAAGAATAAAACAACGGGTGCCACCAGTGTTCAAGCAGGAACTGTCTACCCTTCCGGAGCACCTGAATTCAGGTTCGTCTTTACCTTAAGTTGTTTGTAGGATGGCTCATGTCTTATTTACGCTATATGTGTTTGCTTGCGTATAGTGGTGTCCAACACATATTGTGTTGTGTTTTTGTTTTTCTTGTCATCATTTTGTGTGTCCTGTGTTGACATGATTCTCTAGATTGTCCATTTTTGATTGCCCCTGGGATGTTCTCTAACATTTATTCACATCGGTTTGTTAGTAATGTTCATGTTGTCCCATCTTTAGTCTTCTGTATTGCAGTTTGTCCACCATTGCTTGTCTTTTTGTCCTTTCCTCCTTTTGGCCCGGGTGGCTCAATGAGTTCGGTCGCTGGATCTAACAGCTCATACAAGCCTATCACCAATACGGCGGGGGTTCGCGCCCAGCTTTGTAAATTACAAAAAAGGGTGCACTCGACTCGCAGCCGCAAGAGATAAAGTTTACCAGTTGTTTGCCCAGGGTCTGTGGTTCTCTCCGGGTACTCCGGCTTCCTCCACTACTAAAACTGGTCGCCATGATATAGCTGAAATATTGCTGAAAATGGCGTTAAACACCAAAATTCAAATTCAAATTCTAATTCCTTTTGGCAATCGTATTCTCCTTCTTTTCTCTTCGAATTACGCTTCTGATTACCCATTTGGTATCTTCAAATTTTTTTTTTTGTATCAAACGCTTCACAAAAATCTACGAAAATGATCCAGTGTCTGTGTTTTCAAATCTTTGTCATTTTGTGGTCTTCTTGGAACTGTATGCAATACACTGCATACACTTTTATATTTTTATTATCAATAAAGAAAAAACGTTTAAGCTTTTATGCTATCCGATTTCTAAAGGATATTAATTTCTAATATTTATTGCCATCTCTCCTACTAAAATACAAAACTGTTTAAAAACATAAGCATTAATAGTTAATGACGAAACTTAATTGATATAACAGGCAAATCCTGTAGTTAACAGAACCCAATGGGCGTGCGTTTTATTAGATTCATTAAGATTTCATGTCATTGTCATGTTTATGTGTGTTGTAGAGTTATCGACTGTACATGTTTTAATGATTTTTAATTTGGATTTTGGAACTTTCCTGATGGTGTGGTCTTTTGTGTTCAATTTCTCGCCGCAACGATATAGCTAAAATATTGTTGAAAGTGGCGCTAAACACCATAACCCCCCCCATAAATTTCATCCTTGGCTACAATCGAGTAAATTTGCTAATTTGGCCATATTCATATTTTGTACTTATCAGTAGTTACATCTTTCAATATTAAAAAAAAACCCAAAACAGTAGACCTTAATTACTAAAAGATATCTTTGTCATATATTGTGTGAACATGGTGTCCTTGAAGACAGAGCATGGATCAAGCAAGGTAAATTCTGAAGTAAAATTATTCATTTATGTTCTGTGTGGCTCAGTGAGTTAGGTCGTAGGATCTAACAACTCGTACAAGCCTATCACCAATACGGCATGCATGGGTTCGCGCCCGGCTGTGTAAATTACAAAAAAGGGTGCACTCGACTCGCAGCTGTAAGTGATAAAGTTTACCAGTTGCTTGCCCATGGTCGGTGGTTCTCTCCGGCTTCCTCCACCACTAAAACTGGTCGCCATGATATAGCTGAAATATTGTTGAAAGTGACGTTAAAAACACCAAAAATCAAACCATCATTGCCAAATGATAACGTATAAAATTTTACAAGTTGAAAAGTAAATTTTTAACAGACACTGCAGGATTTAAAACTGCTGATGTACCAAGATGGTAATAATTATGTTATAAATTGAAAGGCATCAAAACTGATTGTGATATAAAAGCAGTTTACTTATTATTTCAGGTTCCAAAGCATACAGTGAATTGGAGAAAATTGTAAAGGGGCGATTACTTGTTGTAGATGTAAAGAAACTTTCGCCTGCCCAGCAAACTTCTGGACTGGAGGCATTCCACAAGGTGATATGCCACTTTGCACCCAAGTTGGTACATTACTTCCATGCATGCACAGATGGAAGCAAGGTAATATTCTTTTTCATTTGGGTGGTGGGGGGGGAGGCTGGTCTAGTTTTTGCCAGCTTGGTTTATTTTCAAATTTTGCAATACAGATTTTTTATTTCCAAGAACTTGTAATTCAGATTATATATTTTCTACAATTTGTCCAAAGTAAAAAAAAAAAAAAAAAAAAACTGTACAAGTTCAGTGTTCTTGTACATCTGAACAATTGTGCGGTCTTATACAGTATACTTTGTTAATACTTGAAGAAGACTAACAGCATTAATAATTTTCTTCTTCAAGAAGTAAATAAGTATTGTATCGGCTGGTCTGACATACAACAATAGCTTTCTAGATGTATTCGTATCGAATTATATATTTGACTTTGGAATTGTTCTGACAGTGTGGTATATTTTGTTTTACACTTTACTTCATGATTTAAATTAGAGAGAATTTCATGCTAATCCTTTATTTTATTTTAAATCGGAACTGACAGAAGTTTTGAAGTACATTTTGTATATACAATGTATATACAATTAAACAATTATCAAAGCAAGGTGGCGTTGCTTTTCGCAATTGATTTTATGACGTCAAGGAAATTTGCTAAGTGTTATGATATCCGATTTAAAAATTCTACTTGTCACCTCAAGAACATATTATTGAGATTGTGAAGAGGATTAACATTGGACAAGTCATAAACAGATGCTTCCTTAAATGAACGGGAAATGTGGTATACCATATTTACAACAAAAACCTATGAATTCTACCGTGATAACGTCGAACACTTTTTTTTTATATAGTATAATTTAATACAAATTAATTTTAGAGTCACATTTCATTTTATACGTGTTTTGATTGGCTTAAAAAATTGAGGTTATTTTCATATGTACGGAATCTGAAAATAGACGTCGTTCTCAAGGCGTCGCGTGCCGTTGTCATCGGGTGAATTTCTTTAAATGAGGCACCTTTGGGGTTATTTAAATTTATTTCTGATTATTTACCTTATTTTGAAAAAATAAATATATTTTTCAATATCATAATAAAAAAAGTTTGAATTTATTTGTAAGGATTGATCTAAATTATTTGTTCGATTCATTCGAAATAACCACAATCAGGTTGTACACACCCTTGCGTAACCCGCTACGCGGGTTACTCGGTGTGTACAACCTGATTGGGGTTATTTCTTCATGAACCGAACAAAAATTGCGATCAATCCTTAAATAAATATATTATGTTCAAATAACATGAATAGAAAAAGGTGGTTATGGTTATAGTGTTAAACGCCACTTTCAACAATATTTCAGTTATATCGTGGCTGTCATACTCGAAGAAAACCACCGACCTGTCGCAAATCACTGACAAACTTTATCACATAATATTGTATCGAGTACACTTCGCCATGAACGGGGTTCGAATTCATCACTTTAGTGGTGATAGGCATTGATTGCATAGGTAGTTGTATATCCAACCACCATACGATTACGACCACGACGGCCTTAATTCACATGAATAGGTACGAAACAAGACTTCTTAACTTGTGAAGTCCTCTCTATGAGAACAATTTGGTAGTACCGGTATGTAAATTGTATTCCTTTGGATATCCGCCGTCAAACCGCACACATTATTATGATAAATGGTGCCATTTTGAATTTGAATTTGAATTTTGGTGTTTAACGCCACTTAATGACATTTTGACATGTTTGTAGCTTGTACAAGTTGACTATCCAAGTGAACTTTGGGAAATAGAAATACGGCCTAGGTTCTCTACTGTGGGTTTTAATCTGTCCGGCAGAGGCGCTCAGAAGTTGTGCGAACCGGAAGCATCAAATACACAACTCGGCCTTAGGACTGCCCAAGGGAACTCTGGGATATTGAAATAAGGCCTAGTTCCTCTACTATGGAGTTTAATCTATCCAGAAGAGGCATAAAGTTGTGCGAACGGGAAGCATCAAATACACGCCATTAGGACAGAACGTAAATGAATGCCACGCTTATTGTATGTACAAAATTACTTGTAGCAACTCTCAATAAACCTGTTTTAAAGAATGGTCGTTGATGGCCCGTTGCAAGGCAACATGTTCCGACCATATCTATCAATTCCAATTTTATTTCTGACAATCAAAGCATCTTCCCATAGTCCCATCACAGCACCACATTTTACGTACACGATTTATTGTTATGTATTAAACAGAGATACAGTCAAACCTTCCCACGCGGTCACCTCTATTAAGCAGTCACCTGTATTAAAATAACTCTTTTATTGTCCTGTCATAGACAATTTCATGGTAATTAAACCTGTTTTAAGAGGTCATCTGTCTTAAAAGGCCACTTTTTCTTTGTCCCAAAGGTGACCGCTTAATGCAAGTTTGACTGTGTCTGTGTTAAATGGGTAAAATGTACAAAAAACTTGTCATGAACATAACAAAGAAATGGATCTGTTCTTATTGCTACCAAGCCCATCCAAAGACTGTATTGTTCCTTTATGTTTGGTATATCTGTATTCATCCCATTTTTACATTACAAAACTTTTATATTTTTGTGTCCCTAAAATTGTGACTTAACAAAAATAAAATAAACATTACATGTATTCTATTACCATGCCACTGGCCATCAAATAAACATTACATGTATTCTATTACCATGCCACTGGCCATCAAATAAACATTACATGTATTCTACTATATCTTACTTCTTACAAACTTCTAGGAATATCATTGGTTTAAAGTGAACACGTGAAAACCGTGTATATTCAATACACGGTCAGTAGTTTTTAATACACGGTTAACTTAGTAGTAGAGTTCTCTCCCCTTTATCTTTCAAAACAAAGATGACGTCACATATGGATCGATCACTTCACCTGATCACTTACACACGACACAAAAATTACCTATTTATTAGTTTTGATGAAGTTACATCTAAATCCCTCATTTAAAGGTAATCAGTAAGATATATTCGTTACACAGTTACTGACCCCGTATATATCGTATTAGGTCACTAACACACTGTGTAACTAATAATACCATGTCCCTTCCTCATCAAAGATCTATACATGGATTAACATACAAATTAAAAAAAATGATCTGTTCTTTAATTGATTAACTACAGACAATGCAATAAAACGCAACTAATAATAGTGCAATAAAATACTTGACTTTAGTATTTAAAGATGCTATTTTATATATATAATACACTAAAAAAAATATTTATATTGTATTCAGAATAATAATATTTAATTTATATATCAATCGAAACTGTATTGATGTCATACACCTCCACTGTAAATAACATTTTCTTTAAGCATCATTTTTTTTCATAATTTTTTTTATTGACATAATTCATTAATAATTAACATAAAAGAACGCAAGTACGCTGTGCTGCTTCATTGAAATGCCTTTTCAATAGCTTTATTGTTCAACTTATTAAAATATCAATTATGCATACCATGGCATAACTATATTTCACATCTTTTTTTTTTATTATTGAATGATTGATATGCAAATTATCATAAAAAAAATAAAAATTCAGGTATAACATTTGTGTTTCTGAAATATTTAACATGTTCTTCTATAATATAATTTCCAACTTTCGATTTGTAAGCAAACCCGTATCCAATTTCCAAAAATAATTTAGATGGCGCATGTGCTTGTGTGTTGATCAATACTCAGTGTCCCTCTTGTTTGTGGACGAATGTTTAAATAACACATTAAAACAGGTCAGGACTATATTATATAAAATAAAACTTAGTTATGAACATGTTCGATACAAATATGTGTACTTAATTAGTGTACACGTACTTTTATTGATTTTCCCCAATAACATGCGTTGAACTCGTGGTTGAACAATGCCTCCAAATATATATATATAAACCCATTAACAGAATGTTCATGTATAGCTTCTTTTGTAGCTTTTCTGGGAAAATATACACTATTCCACAAGAAATATTTACTTCCGGTAAAACAATGACGATCTTAACGAATCGTCCAAAAGTTCTTGTATTTTACCATTTTACCATTTACTTCTGTTTCTCTACTTTTCGTAGAATGGAATACATTAACGCTAGTATCTTAACTCCAACAGTTTATTTCTGTGTATGGACAACGAGCGAAACGTGCCATTGCCGTGGTAACATATTATTTTTACTTCAGTATCGCTGTGTCTACTCAGTACATTGTATATGATGTAAATTAATTATATAATAGTGACTGATATGGAGGGCAATATCAGGATATACAGTCTGCCCAAGGGTCGTGGTCCGTACCACGACCCAAGGACAGTATGTCTATCCTGATATAGCACTCCATATCAGTAACTATTGTGTTTATTGCATTGAAGACCAGAATCTGACACATACAATATAAATGCATAGACATATTTAATCAGTATCATTGAAGGCTTCCCTAGGCGTTATCACCTTCGTTATTACCTAATTTGAGTTGACCACATCAATTGTTTGAATGGTGTTCAACTTATAATGAGAAATAAAATGAGATTATAAGTAACATTGTAATTTATTAAAACGTAAGCAAACAAATATCCGTGTATAGACCAGTAGTACCAGTCTATACACGGTTTTTGGACTGGTCGATATCAGCATTCCAGTCTATATCGCGGAATAGTGAAGGTCATTTTTATTCTGATATGCAATAAATGCTATTATTCAATATCACTATCGTGGAGGTCTATTAGGAAATAGACACGACAAACTGTTACACTATCGTGGAAATATTGATGACACACTACTACAGTTACGTGTTATATATGGTATACGGTTGATTTGATTTGATTTGATTTATTGTGTTTAACGCCACTCTCAGCAATATTTCAGCTATATATGGCGACCAGTGTTAGTGGTGGAAGAAGCCGGAGTACCCGGAGAGAACCACCGACCATGGGCAAGCAACTGGTAAACTTTATCACTTGCGGGTGCGAGTCGAGTGCACCTTTTTTGTAATTTACAAAGCGGGCGCGAACCCAACAACGTAATGGTGATAGGCTTGTATGAGTTGTTAGGTAATCCAACTGCCTAACTCATTGAGCCACCCGGGCCCTTGTTAGACCTGACGGGATATTACCAATTTACTAGTGTAGTATCGTGGGGGTCTATCATGAAATATATTACCCACTACAACACGATAGTTGGGATCTATCCTACAAATAATATCGATGAGACTCTACCGCAGGGGAAAAAAAGGGTTGGGGGGTTGGTCGTAGTCCGACTGTCGTGATAGTATGGTAAATACCTAAACAATCAGTGCCTATCACCACTAAAGATGTGAGTTCGAATCTCGCTCATGGAGAGGTGTACAGCAGTATGTGATAAAGTTTATCGGTGACATGCGACAGGTCTGTGGTTTTCTCCGGGTTTATCTACCAATAAAACTGACCACCACGAAATAACTGAATTATTGTTGAAAGTGGCGTTAAACACCATAATCCTAATCCTAAATTTCAGTTCTGTTTCTGCTGTACTTTAGAGATTTTAACTTTTGTTTCTGTTTCTGCTGACCGTTACCAATGATACATGTAGTACATTGCAAGATTTTAACTTTTGTTTCTGTTTCTGCTTACCGTTACCAATGATACATGTAGTACATTGCAAGATTTTAACTTTCGTTTCTGTTTATGCTGAAGGTTATGCTTTGTATCTACTTGTGCCTAAAATTAGTTATCATGTTGTACATACAATTAAGATCTTGTACTGAAGTAAACAGAAATATTTGAAAGATTTTATTCAATTTTGCCTTTACATCAACGGTGAGTTCTAAATACATATATCATGTGCATATACTATGATCTGTTTATCCCTTCTTTTTGGATGACACGATATTTTGACATAAAATACCATGCCGGTGACTACAATATACGTCACCATGAATAAAAAATATATATCATGATATCTTGAAACACTAAAAAAAAGTTCAAATGTTTCATGTCAACTTGATGATTGTATTTACCATTTGAACTACCCACCACCTTTGTATACACTTTGAACTATTCTCATATTGAGGAGGCGGGCAAATTAAGGAACCACCTAAAATGTGTTACCCCACCTTGTAATTATCAACACGTCTTTTTTGACATGCAAATATGATTTGATTATTGCAGACATTTTTATGTTTTTTCGTAACATATGTTTGTTATATTTCTCACTGTGTCTTTTTACCAGTTTGATGTCAGGGTAAAATGTTAATTTCACTTGGCATTACAGCTGAGTCTCACTGACGAACCAGCAGTTGTTATAGGAAATTAACTACTTTCCCAAGTGAGGCGGGGAGAAAGATTTGTTAAGTTATAAGTTTAATGGCTGTTGTAGATTATTTAATTGAGAATTCTGTCAGGAGATATGTATTTGTCAATTACAGCCAAAATTATTGCCCTGAGAAATTCTCTTTTATAATCAACCTTGTCTAGAGTTGCCAAAATTTCAATGATGGGAAAAAATTCACAATTGTCATGTGAAAAAATGCAAAACTATGTCTTGGAAAAAAAATTCTCATGAACAACCTGAAAGACTTTTTGTTGTTGCTTTTATGAACGATATGGAATGTTATAAATCTGTATCATGAGGTCTGTTAATAAATAATTTGTTCGTTTTAACCAATTTGCCTTCGTCGTGCATGATAAAAAACAAAATATTAATGTTATTTTAAAGTTTTTTTAATAGTATGGAATTTGAATTAATTAAATAATGTCTATTTAAATTGGCCGAGTTAAAAGATTGATGTTTTCGATGTAAGCCAACGAGTATGTCTTGAAGTGAAGCACGATTTTGTCGCTCATATATTTGAACTACACGTTGAATCAGTTTACATGTCACACATTAGTTTGCCTTTCCTCTCATGCAACTGGAAATGTTACGACTACATGATAGAAATTTCAAACGCATCAAACAATTAATTGAAAATCTGGTTTTCATTATAAATTTAAGTAATTTTAGGACAACCGAAATTTGTACTTCCCTGAAAATAAACTGCCTTATTGATATGTAAAGGGCCGTCGTGGTCGTGATCGTATGGTAGTTGGATTTAAAATTACCTATGGATATCAGTGCCTATCACCATTAACGTTATCAATTCGATTCCCGCTCAGGCGAGGTGTACTCGATACAACATTACGTGATAAAGTTTGTCAATGACTTGAGACAGGTCGGTGGTTTTCTCCGGGTACTTCAGTTTCTCCTCTAATAAAACTAACCGCCATGTTATAGCTGAAATATTGTTGACAATAGCATTAAGCACCATAACCCCTAACCCTTTATTCTCAGTTTAAGGTGGTACCATACACTTCAGGTAAAATTTGATCTGCTCGTTTAACTCTCTTATTTGTTTGGCAGTGTGTTTGAATATATCCACTGTAATAAATATCAAAATTTTAACAAATTCCAACCAACAGACTCGGAGCTATAAATTCACTAGCCATGCATAGCAGCTTTTCTCTCTGTGGTTTTGATCACCGAGATGCTTGAAATCTTCATACAACATCATATGATCAAAACGTTCAACTGATTTTAAAAAATGATCTCCCTGTAGTGTATGGTACCCCCTTAAATGGGAATTGATACTGTGAATTTAGTAAAGTAAGTTTGAAGATAGCAAAGGTGTTACCAGAAGGTGTTACCAGAAGGTGTTACCAGAAGGTGTTATCAGAAGGCGTTACCAGAAGGTGTTACCAGAAGGCGTAAACCGAAAGAGAGACAATACAACGACCAAAACAAAAAGGGTAAAAAGGCAAACAATGATCTACAACGAACTACACAGAAAACTAAAGATTGAGCAACACGAACCCCACAAAAACGTGGATGAACTCATTAAAAGCACCCGATTTAGGTACATATTTCCAAATAATAGGAATACGATTAGGGCTATGGGTGTTGAAACGCTATTTTCAACAATTTCTCAGTTATATATCATGGAAATCAGTTGTATCTCTGGATGAATCCGAAATACCTCAACAGTCGTACACGATTTTCTTTGCGTACCAAAAGACACCGTCGTGGTCGTGATCGTATGGTCATTCATGGATTTATAACCAGATGTATCATCAATGTACTCACCAATAAAACTGACAGCCACGACATAGCTGAAATATTGGTGAAAATGGCATAAAACAGCAAAACCATAGCCCTAACCCTTGCGTATCAAAACGTAGACATCTACACTAATCGCTACATATATAGATATCATACATAGCATCCTCATTATAATATCATTGCTACAATTAAATCTGGCTATCAATGATATATATTAAAATATATAAATGAAATCATATACAGTAACACGACACCATTTTTATCTTGTATTTCCTTGTCACATATTTGGTTCTAATTTCTCGTATATTGGAATTTGTTTGTTATCTCATAAAGTATTTATTATTTTTTTCTTCATTAAAATGTACCATCTTCGTTTCCTTACTGCTTTGGTTTCTTCAAACTCTTCATAGAACCGGTATAAATAGTGAAAAAGGTAAGACTATCTGCATGTCTTCATCTAATTAATAAAATAGAGCGGGAGAAGGGGGCGGGGGTGAGAGAGGTTGTCACCAACACTATGGGTGATAAGTACTCGACGTGGGCCCTGCGTAAAATTGATGAGCAATCGGTATATCTGATTTCAAGATTTAACATGATGACAAATGCAACAATACAGATGATTATCAATAATAAAATGATCATAGATTCGAAACATCTGATATCATGTCAGATACCATTCCAAAAATCATTATTTATTTATCATGGTACAGATTGTTTCAGAAATAAAATATCTTGCTAAATATCAGATCAATATCTTCAATTTAAAACCAAATCACTTTCAAGATATTCTATTTCATTGTTGACTTTTTATGCCCTTTGATTTTAAAAGTCGACAAATTGTTTTCATTTAAACTAATTAATGCATGCTAAAAATACAAACTATTAATATTTTGAACCCACACAGAGAGAGGAGCCATTGATATATCACAAGAGCCATCGCGATTATCAATTATTGTAATCGGACTTACATTGAACATATACTGAAATGAATTAGTACTCGAAAGCAACAGCAGTACATGCATACGGAATGAGTAACAAAAAACCGTCAAGCATGTACATAAAGGGCATTAAAAGGAACCTGAAATGTGCAGTTTATGAGCAGTTGCCCTTCATACAGGTTTAATTATATGCATTATTCACTAGCTGGAGAAAATAAAATTGCCCTTTATTGACAGTGATTTGCTATTTACAGGTGCCCTTCAAGTCACGGTTGACTCTACTCTATAATAATTAAGTCATTTATTCAAGAATAATTGAAAGGTCTTGTCATTGATATTGTTTTTCTTAAATCTCATCAAAAGATGAATCAGAATCCTAGGACTACCACTCTGAGTTTTGACCAATAACGGGACCCTACACATTTTCGAAGTGGGTTATGCACGTTATGGAGGCGAGGAACGCTTTCTATCAAAAGTATTGGTATCATATCTCATATATTTTCCAATGTTGACTTTCCCCTCGTATTTATTGGTTTTGCTGTTATGTAGATATATGTAACAAGAGAAAAAGTCAAAATTTAGGACGTGAACTTTAATTTGACCTTTTTACCTATTTCAAAGATGCATGTTTAGAGGACAAATTGTGATACACAACGTACGATTTACGAGGATATCGTATCTTTGCGGTCGGAGTTCCAAGGCATTTTTAGGATCTTGTTTTGTTTATTCTCTATCTATTCCAGTCAAATCTCAAGGTCATCCATTACATTTGGCCTTGACACCATGCTGTAGGTAACATGCACATATAATAATTGGAATTGAACAAAAACTAAAATTTTACCACATCTTTACAGGGGTTAATATATTTCCTGAACTGTCGATTTCAATATGCACGTATATGTCATGCTTTATTTCACTGAATATGATAGGCAAAGTATGTACAATCTCAAAACTTTCAATTGACCATCTGATATACATAATTAAGGAAGGATGTACTGTTGGTGTCTAGACGCTCTCACAGTTCCCTGGTATTGATATTATATTTGGAAGCTGGAAGTATTTGATTGTATCGCGACCATTTTAAAAGAAAAAAGAAAACGAGATATAACATTATCATCATTAGATCAATATTTCAAGATGTAATGACAGAAACACAAATATTGGAAAACCAACTTGGAAATTCCAACTAGATGAAAAGCAGTGAGCATGGAAAATATTTCACCCGAAAGAACAGTATAATAGCTTTATAATGTACGAGTCATTTTAGAATATTTATTCTAACATGACCTCACTTTTTCCCTTTGTTAAAAAAACCAGAATTATTTCTTCGTATTATCTCATTGGCACATGCGCCGATGAATGTGACTGACGTTTCCATTGGCAGCAAAAATAATGCCGATAGAGGGCGCAGTATTATTCGAGTTACATAAAATGTGTGCGACATTTTCCGCAAGCGTATGTATAAATTACCGTCTTCCAATCAAAGTATGCTACCGTAATTGTACTCTTTGACATATAATCAGAATCGAAATAAATCATGGAAGCCAGAATGTGTTTTAAGTTTTAACATGGATTGGCGGATATTAGTAAATTTTATCCCTCGCTTCTGGCTCGGGATAAAATACTAATATCCGCCAATCCATGTTAAAACTCCCAACACATTCTGGCTTCCATGATTTATTTCTTACATTATGTAGGCTCGTTCTCAACACGTTAAATAATCTTAATCACTCATAGGTTTTTGCATTGTGCAATCGCCAAAAGCTCCATTAGACAACTGTAAGACTGAACAAGACTACAATTAACAATGATAAGACCAAGAAATCTTGATCTCTGTTGTCATCGGTTATTATACAACTCTCATTAGAAATATCAGCTTCAAGTTTCAGATATAGATAAGAATACATCTCATGGTGCAAATCCAGAAATAATAAATATATCTTGAGATTCATTTATCAATACGGTTTCTGTTTTGCATCAATCAAGACAAGACAAAGCGTGCACATTTACACAAAAATAAAAAATAGTCGTTCTAACTGTTTGTGGGTACTATTATCCTTACAAAGGTTCATTTGAGGGTACTGGTAGACTCTAGCACTGACCTTTAACAAATACGGTGCATGCTATGTATCAGTCAAGACAGCCAAAGTGTGCACATTTACACGTACATATATAAAAATAGTCATTCTAACAACAAGGTTCATTTGAGGGTACTGGTGGACGGAATGACTGCCCTTTACACATTGAGACGAAAAAACAAGACTTAACCAGCCATTTTATTCACTATTGCATGACATATACTGGTACAACCTCTACACCACTACTTTCCGAAAACCGGTCTTTGGAAATGTCCCCAAGAGCAAGCTAATATAGAGTTTGTTTGGCTTCTCCCATAATTCTTAAAATATACGATAGTCTCATTACAGATATAATTGCTTAATTGAAATACAGTTAAACTTGCCTTAATGCAAGGACACCTCTATATATAACAAATCACTGTCTATAGATTTTCCCACTTATGAATAATGCATATAATTTTAACCATATATAAAGGACAACTGCTCACAAAGGGCACGTGTTCAGATTCCCTTGAGTGCCTTTTAGAAATAGGTTTGACTGTATATTATCTCACTTTCCATGCCATGCAGGTTTTTAGTTAAATTTTACACATGGTCCGATATACATTTAGCTTGGTTTCGGTATTGAAGTGTTATTAATGATTGTTATCAAATGCAAAAATGCTGACGACCCTTGGTTGTTTTGTGTTTATTTCATTTCCTCTTTCTCCACAGTCTTGATTCCAGATTTCATGTAACAACGATTTGCATGTCAGACACTGCTATGTGCTAGTGGAGGAGGGAAAGTACGACACAGAGAATTGCCAAGAGACTAAGTACAAAAGACAAACAGTTCTACAAAACATTATACAAAAGACTAAAGATTGAGCAACATAAACACCACAAAACCGGTAATCAACTCAGATACTCTGGAAGGATAAGCAGTAACTGCTCCACCAATGACACCCGTCGTGTTGCCTTCGTAAAAAAATCCGGTGGTAGGTCACAAATGAGAAAACAACAGCATTGTGATAGCGACAAAACGAAACAAGCGGCCGATTGCTCTAGCTCGGTTTTTCTATGGACGTTCAAGCATACCAAGCTTTTGTGCTTTCATTTCAGTATGCTTTATATTGTTTTCTGTATGTTACTGACAATTGTCGGTCAGTATGACGTCAAACCAATTCTGACCTAACTGATAAACAATAACCCCAGTTTTAAGGTCTCGACATACATATCACAAGTGTCACAACTAGTCCTATGGCATTGTCAGTGATACTAGCGATAACTTACTTTCATAATGAAAATGTAAATTTCTAACATAGTACGCACGAGGCATTTTTGAAATCAACTAGTGGTGTTATTCTATATATCCATTTTACCCTCGCCCTTGTTATTCTAATTTCTCTCGCCATGATATAGCTGAAATATTGTAGCTGAAATATTGTTGAAAGTGGCGTTAAACACCATTTAATCCTAATAATTTATCAAATAAAATACAACAAAGAAACGTCATTCAGTTCGTATACATGGCATATAGTAAATAGGTGCAATCCATCATTCATATATAAATATATCATCAACAATTATGTTGTTATCAACAAATACATGGCCAGAGCCGATATTTACATGGGGGTGTGACTTATAATGACGCATGGGCTACTAGAATAAAAGTAATGTACATCAACATTGGTTTGTTGTGGTTTTGTCTACCTTTCGGGTTTCTTTGTTCTTTATACAAAAATAACAACGTAGATATTAGATATCTAATTTAGTACTCACGACACGTTCCTGGAATAACCTTTCTCCCATTATTACGGCGTTTTAGCCCCGCTGAACCAGTGGTGGGAAAATCTGTAATCCTCTAGAGGATTAATATGTCTCCTGCCTTTCCCCGCATTAATTTCAAATTTTGAAATAAAGTTCGTGTTAAATAATGGGAGAAACAAATTCTCCTTCAGTTGCCCATGTGTGTTACGATATTTCTTCACTCTCGAGAGTTAAATTTAAAATTTTAACCACTCGCCTGACGGCTTGTGGTTAAAATTTTAAATTTAACTCTCTTGAGTGGAGAAATATCGTAACCCACGGGCAACTGAAGGAGAATCTATATTTATCGGGTGTTCTCGTATAAACGTGAATGGAGAACAAATAAAAAATTAAACGTCTTGGAGAGCAATAAGTTATATATCTGCTAAGAATAGGATTTGCTAAATTTCAATTACTGAATTCAAGTTTTCAATATTATACACATTTTAACCTGTAAAAATTTACAACCCCCCCCCCCCTCACCCTCCACTCCCATTTTATTTCTTGAAAATTTGAACTTGATATTTTTTACATACTCATTAAATGAAATATATTTTTCATTCAAAATCTGTTTTATGGTTGAGGCTAAATCAAGGGTTTCTTACAAATCAAGGTACTGTATAATGTTTGTTTTACTTGCTCTAAAAGAAGAATAATTGTTAAAATTGATAATACATATTTCATAACATGTCATGCATAAATACTCAGACCAACTTCACTGAAACGTTTGACATTGCAGTAAAGTATGAGAAATTGATGAAAAATGAATAAATAAGGAAACTTGATCCTTTTATTTCACACGATATAGTTATAATTTATCATCGATTGTTCAATATAATCGGTATAAACGGAGGTCAATTCATTTTTCCAATATTTTGACTATGAGCATACTCGATGAAGGTTACTCCACAATGTACCGTATTAGATATTAATGTTGTTATTCAAATCTCCCGGAACAGGGTCGAAATACATGTATGTGCAGTTTGTTTTGTTTATTGTAGCATCGTATTAATCTTGCATGCATGATGTAGTGTTGTTAATATTATATTTGTCGTGTCTTTATACTAAAAAAATAATACAATTCAATTCAATATGTTTTTATTGTCATATTACATGTTTGTGCCAAACAAATGAACCTTAAATAGGAGACAATAATTGCTGATAATTTCTGAAAGTTATAAAATTGTCTTTTTTTTCTGTCACTACATTATTTGTGAGATTCGTATAACATTACCAAAAGCACGTTTCGAAAACACAGACCAAGGAAGCGACAAAAATCCAACAAGTTTTAAATCTCATATAAAATAAATCGTGGCATAAAGTTTACATGACATATATATTTAATGCAGAAACATGCACTAAATTTTGTCAGAAGCAACAAAAGGGTATTCAGCAATAAATACAGGAGATCACGCTTTAGTAGTGGACATTTATATCGCTGTGGAATGGCAAACGGTCTGTAATTAGAAAATCTAAAAGTTTTCACTCTCAATAAAAAGACAGTTAACATTTTTACTTTGATAGAAGGTCTGTAATCATGGCCATTGATGTCTTGTGTCGTACAAAGTATAAAATGATACCTTTTTAATTAATCTTTTTCCAAAAGGTAGACATGGCGTCCAGCAACTGAAAAGACAGAATCATTAATAGTATATAAATATGTGATTTGTCATTAACTGACTACTACCACACGATTGCTAAACATCGGCTGTCAGAGAAAAATATTCATAAGCTAAGCAATATTGTTTTCCTACCTAGCCAACTCGATCTTATCTCACTTTCGACCGTCACCCGCCGAAATGTCTTGCCACCGAGAGAACATAACTACTCCTTGATCAAAAGGAATCAACGATGTTAAAATGAATATATATTAACCACAACAAAACATCAACTCGTTCACCAACCATTAAATTAGACGTTGATGTTCTCTAATGGAAACACTGTTTTACCTCACTGCTTACCACGGATATATTGGTCTCATGTTTATCCTTAGTATAGCACATATTTAAATATATATAGTTAATAATCATTATTACATTGACATCTCTTAATTAATAATATATATATATTTCGTCAGACTTCTGACTTGACCTAAATATGCGTACATGGATAACGTTAACAAATGCGTAATTTTGGTAATATGTATAGAGTAACAATGATAGTTGGAATATTATTCACATTTGGAAAAGGACAAAATTTCACTGAAAGAGGAGGTTTGGACCGATAATGCTAATTTAAATCCCGCCACCTTTTTGTATTGAAGTGATAAAGAAGTAGTATTTATTTCGGTAATTTCTTCTTGGATGCACTTGTACAAGGTCAACAATAACAAGGAGGAAACTCCGGAATATACGTCACACGCGGAGACACTGCGCAAACAAACTGCGTAGTGTGAAATACGATTCAATACTTAATGGAATTACTCCTACCAATCTATACATAACTACGAGCCCTCTTTTATCGATACTAGAGGTTAAGACCATTCGACGATTGGTGTTATTGGATACTCAATGTACAGGGATCGTAAACTCATGGTTAATAGTGCTAGCTCACTGACACAACAGGCCACCGGCCGAAATGTTACTCCTTTAAATACAAAGATTATTCTAAATTAGAGCCAAGAAGTCTGCTCTTACTCCATAATAATGTGTGCTTAGCAATGCACCAGCAAAGATGGCATTCCTATCTTCAACACATACTAAAAACATATTTGATTATTAAAAAGTCTTTAAAAATGTATTTTTTTGTTCTTTGCATGGCAAATAAATTATAATTGTAATTGTATACATGCTAAGTACATTTAGAGATTTTTTGGGTTGGTTTTTAGGACGACGCGTGTCTGGTATAACGAAGCCAGGGATTTATAAAAATGAATAATTAAATATTGGTTAATGAAGATTGTACATTTCAAAGGATATACATCTTATAATCCTATATAAGTTATTCACAAGACTTCACTCTTTACTGGTTTTATGAGGTTTAATTCCAAGAAATGTGTTATTATGATCTATTCACTTTGCTGCGCCACATTACACCTAATCGTTTATTCTGTTACGATGTCAAGTTAAAAAATATTTCTTTGTGCAAGTACCATATTTAGCAATCAATTTGATGTTGTTATTGTAGTTCACTGTATTTATATTGTTAAATATTTAAGAAGCCATGCAAATGGAAAAATCATCAAATGGAACGACGAAGAACGCAGTATCTCGACGAATTCAGGTGAAAATATATACTTTTGATGGAAATATGTATTTCATGTACTATCTAACTATATGGCTAAAAATGATATATAAACCTTAGAGAATACCGAAGGGGCAATCAAAAATGGACAATCCAGAGAAACTGACAATATAGGGTCCCCGCGAAAGGGAAACTCTGAAAAGCCATCTTTATCTATGATAAACCGGGTCCCATAAGAAATCAATGTTAACCTACAATTGCTTGATTAGAGAGAAACTCATGTTCAAGCTGTTTTTTCTTTTACTTAATATTTTTTATTATTACAACATGCGTTTCTGCATTATTTTCCATAATGCATTGATGGTCATATTATTTATTTCCATGCACATAGTCAGTATATGACATTTCCAATTTGTGATTTTTCTTGTAATTTTAAGGTAAGCGGTATTTATGGAAATATTGCACGTTAACATGTAATTCCTATGGGATAATTAAATTTTGCATAAGTGAAAATGATTTCATCAACCGTTGAGAAATTGAAGAGTTATCGATATTACTTAATTCATATGGGCCACAGCTTCATATGCACAGGGACATACAAGTTTATGTTTGAAAACGCACAGGAACCTCAGCTTCACATGTAATAACTTGTCTCCATTTTTAGTACCCCGTTATGATGCCCTCTTCGAATCCGTCTTCACTCCTTTTTTGCAGGCATTTCATGTTTTATTTATGTTATTTGTATTCATTTAAGCATAACATGGCGGTTTTCACCTGCAGACTCTTCCGGAGCACCTGAGTTCACCTCTCGGGTTTTAGTGGGATTCGTGTTACTCGATCTTTAGTTTTATGTGTAATGTTTTGTAGATCGTTGTTTTTCCTTTTGGCCATCGTGTTGTCTGTCCTTCGATTTACGGATTCTGATTACCCCTGTGGTATCTTCAAACTCGTCTAAGAAGTACCATAGGAAAATCAGAGCAGTAATTGGACGAACAGATGGCCGAGAGAAAATGAACAGAAAGAGACAAACAATAGCCGACATAACACTAAGCTGAAAATAAAGCTTGAGCAACTAAAAAATGGTGACAACAGGAGCTCCGGAAGGGTGGGCAGTTCCTGCTCCACTATTGGCTATTCAATGTGAGTGATGACTTGTCAGAATTCGATGTATAGTATAGAGGCGTAGAATATACTGAAATTGGCGATATCTGCCTATAACTAGTTGGAATGATAATATGTTAAATGTATTTCTTAAATAATTTGATACATGCACCAAGTCCTTTAAAACTTTCTCGATGGGTATGTATCTCGAATTCATTTCAGTTTCTCTACTAACAAATATATTAGGTATGCACTCGAGGAGGAGACAATGCAAGGTTCAATTGACACAACACGGTGCTAAAAAAGTATTGTTTTATCTATTATTTGTATTATTGTGCATTACAACAATGGAGCAATATTACTAATTGCATGAAATATCAATAATATATATAAAATAAAACTGGGATAAGATGTAGTATTAATGACTTCCTCATCAACCTGTGGTACACATCTTCGTTTAATCACGGTTAATATACTATTGTGATATTTAAAAAGATAACTTTAATGTCTGATATTCTACCTATATAAATATTCATTTATTTGACATTTGATAAAATCACAGTAGTGATATTAACACGCCAATAAATTGCATTTTTGTAGAGAGTAGTTTATGAATGGACTAATACTATCTTATTTTCCATTCACAAATCAAAACATAGTGCAGGTAAGAAATAATGATTATGCAAACGTTTTTTTTTTTTTTATTATTTTTTTTTTATATCAATTTCTATGCATGATTTAAATTTAATAATGTCTCATATAAATAATGTCAGCTCATCATATAGCAATCCTATTTTTCATTTTTGTCAATATTAATGATAGTGAACTGTCAGAACAGGTCGTTAAACATAGAGTTATTAAGAGAGAGAGAGGGCACATATGAAAATATGCCTTGCAGAAACACTGATAACGTCTACAGTCAACATCTTATTAATACGAACATTTAAAGCTTTCAAGTCATCATCGTATGTTATGTTACCTCTCTTACCCTTCCTCCTTGAAGATCAAGTGAACAAACCCATAACATTTAGACGGAACATCAGTAATTATTTAAAGCTTTCAAGTTATCATTGTCTTACCCTTCCTCCTTGAAGACAAACACTAAAACATTAAGAGGGAACATCAGTAATTATTTAAAGCTTTCAAGTCATCATCGTATGTTATGTTACCCCTCTTACCCTTCCTCCTTGAAGATCAAGTGAACAAACACTAAAACATTTAGAGGGAACATCAGTAATTATTACTTATAAATTATATCAAATTAACATTTAGAATTGCTTAAAACAACTTGTATTTGTTCTACAACTTGCAGTGTTTAACAACATATTGAGTAGGTGATTGCAATACACAAAAACCCATTTGATTAGCTAGTTATTAGATAAGTAGTGGTAAATAAAAAATGTATATACAGATGTTACATTGCAAATTTTATATTCATTTAAATAAATAAAAAAACATACATTATGCATTAAACGATTAATACGTTAGAGTGCAACATGTAATACATAAAAGACCTGTAAACGGTATTGTATTTATGTCAGTATTCTATGGACTCTTACTGTCATTATGAATTTCGGTTTCCTTGATGAAGGTAGTATCAGTTCTATACATATGTAAATTTAAAGATTTGCAAATCAGAAGATTTTTTTTTCTATCGAATATGATTTTTGTGTGGTTTTAACAGTAACACGATGGGACAGGAACTGATTACTCCTCCGGAATTCACTCCCGGTGTTTAGTATTTTGTGTTTCTAAATCTTTAGTTTTCTGTGTGGTGTTTTGCCGACCATTGCATTTTTCTTTTAGCCATTGTATTGTTCTGTCCTTCCTCCATTTGCGGCAATTTGATTACTCCTGTGGGTGACTTTTCTTGAATAAACTCTTAAGATGGCATATATGCATACTATGACGATAGTAATGAAACCACATAATATGGTTGATAGATTGTAACACACTTACCAAGCATAGACAGACAATAAAAGGGAAAACTTAATTATTGGCAACACAAATTTGTCGGCGTAGAGATATATCCAACTAACATACGATCGCGGCCATGACTATCTCACTAATTACAACCTTTCGAGTAATGACTTGCAGTCCACAATCAACCAACTGAATAGTCCTATGCATATTTGATCCAAAAGATATGTGTCAAATACTGAATGCAGTTTTGTAATTGTCATATAATGTGGCCATTATGTGCCATCGAATTTTCAAGTACGAATACAAATCTGTCCTGACGTTGTATGCTGGCTGTTAACACTAAATATGTTGAAGGTAATGATTTGAATTAAAAAAATACGTACTGGCTGCTTTAATGAAAAACTCGCAAAAATAAAGAATTGCTGAACCGCACCTCTAATGTATTATGACTAAGATATCGATGATAAGATAAATTTCATTCGCAGCATTATGCATGTCAGTAGTGAGAGCTTGAAAGTACAATTTTACACATTATTGACAAAAAATATCAAAGAATGTTAGTTAAACATTCGACACAGACAGTTAAACAAGTCCTTAGTGTAAAACAATTGGATACTTTTAATTATCATCTATTGACAAACAGAGACAACAGTAACGATTCAACAGTATCCAAAATGAATCACGAAATAAGAGAACAGGCTGTGTAAGATTTAAAATGAATCACGAAACAGGAGAAAAGGATGCGTAAGATTTAAAATGAATCACGAAACAGGAGAAAAGGCTGCGTAAGATTTAAAATGAATCATAAACAACGCACATCACTACATGATAAAGAAATCCTATAAAAAGTGATGAAATAAAGTGTAACTGTAATTGTCAACAATTTAACCAGTATCAACAAAACCTTTCACCCGAGGTGGCTCAATGAGTTAGGTAGTTGGATTACCTCATACAAGCATATCACCAATACGGCGTGGGTTCGTGCCCGGCTTTGTAAATTACAAAAAGGGTGCATTCGACTCCCATCCGCAAGTGATAAAGTTTTCTAGTTGCTTGCCCATGGTCGGTGGTTCTCTCCGGGTACTCTGGCTTCCTCCACCACTAAAACTGGTTGCCATGATATAGCTGAAATATTGCTGAAAGTGGCGTTAAACACAGTAAATCAATCAATCAATCAATCAATCAATCAATCAATCAATCAATCAATCAATCAATCAATCAATCAATCAATCAATCAATCCTAATACCATTAAACACAAGGAAGACCACGACATATGACGTGGTGTGTATACAAAACAACAATGAACTACTAAATAAGATTATATGTAATTGGTGCTTAACGCCACTCTAACAACATTTCAGTTTTATTTGTGGAGGAAACCGTACTACGGACCTGTCGGAAGTCACATGACAAACTATCACATAGCGTTGTATCAATTACACCTCGACACGGGTGGTACTCGTCAGTGATATTCTGTATTCTGTAATCACCTCCTGCTTAGGAGATCTGTATAACAATGGATTAATGCCAAATACAATATCCACCATTAAAATCCTCCACCATTAGAATCATAATATTTACACTCTACATAATATATACATGTATATATTTGATAGAAACATAAGTAGAGGTATACCCAACAATCAAATGATCGCGACATTGGCTATCCCATGAATTACTGAATAGGGGTTAGGGTTATGATGTTTAACGTCACTTTCAACAACATTTCAGTTATGTCGTGGCGGTCAGTTTTATTGGTGGAGGAAACCGGAGTACTCGGAGAAAACCACCGATATGTCGCAAGTCGTCACTGACAAACATTATCACATAATATTTTATTGAGTACACCTCGCTATGAACTCATAACTTTAGTGGTGATAGACACTGATGGCAAATTTAGTTGGAATTCGAGCTACCATACGATCACGTCCACGACGACTCTGAATAATTGAGTAAGTGCAATATCAAATAAAGCTGCATATATATGTTGCTTCTTCATAAATCTTACACTAGAAACTGAAATAAAACCATGTCTAAGTGTAAATTAAATATTAGTAGTTGATAAATGGAATGAAAAGATGGCAAACGACACAATATAGCTAGAAAACAGTTAAAGATGGCAAACGACACAATATAGCTAGAAAACAGTTAAAGATGGCAAACGACACAATATAGCTAGAAAACAGTTAAAGATGGCAAACGACACAATATAGCTAGAAAACAGTTAAAGATGACAAACGACACAATATAGCTAGAAAACAGTTAAAGATGGCAAACGACACAATATAGCTAGAAAACAGTTAAAGATGGCAAACGACACAATATAGCTAGAAAACAGTTAAAGATGGCAAACGACACAATATAGCTAGAAAACAGTTAAAGATGGCAAACGACACA
>MJUT01036083.1:68835-89703 GCA_002080005.1 Gigantidas platifrons | reverse complement strand
ATAGCTAGAAAACAGTTAAAGATGGCAAACGACACAACATAGCTAGAAAACAGTTAAAGATGACAAACGACACAATATAGCTAGAAAACAGTTAATATACCAATACATTAGAAAGTGTTGCTTGTTAAAGTTGTACTTTGTATTTAAGGTGTTATTATATATTTAATTAAACCCACGACAGACTATTTCCTGATTGTTCTCCTTCAAGTTTACCGTTTAGGAACGTTGTTCTGGAATTGCTTTCCTAGTCGTTTTGATTTATTTATAGCCAATTTTATGCTACTTTTTTTCTAATTAAAACGATATATGAAGGTTGCTTTATATGGAACAGGAGAAGCTAACTGTGGTATCTTTATCGGTTTTAACGCGACAGGTGCCACTAGAAGAGCAGAAACTGTTTACCATTCCGGAGCACCTGAGTTCATTCCCAGTTGTATTGTGGGACACGAATCTTTAGTTTTCTGTGTAGTGGTTTGTTTGTATATCAATGTTTGTCTTTTTGTGTTTATCCTTCGGCCATTGTATTGTCTCTCCTTTGATTTACGGCTTTTGATTACCCTTTGGTATCTTTAAGCTTTTTAATTGGTTGATTTGATTGATTGATTTTTTGTGTGTTTTAACGCCACTTTCAACAATATTCAGCTATATCATGGCGACCAGTTTTAGTGGTGGAGGAAGCCAGAGTACCTGAAGAGAACCACCGACCATGGGCAAGCAACTGGTAAACTTTATCAAATGCGGATGCGAGTCGAGTGCACCCTTTTTTCTAATTTACAAAGCCGGGCGCGAACCCACGCCGTATTGGTGATAGGCTTGTATGAGTTGTTAGATCCAGCAACCTAACTCATTGTGCCACCCAGGTCCCCCTTTTTAACTGGAGTTGCAATTATTTTCGTATACCGATAGTACAAATGTAGTTTTTTCTTTACATGGATAGCCTCTTTGTTAAAAATAAATCTATCATGATATAAGTGCTCTGCATTATTGAATAAACCAGTAGATGTACAGTACCATTTCTCTGCAGATTCGGGACCCTCTAGTTCTCAATTTAGGATATAATTTAAGGTCATCATTGATGGACTTTAAAGGGTGAACAGTAATAAAAGTACTTCAGTCAAGTAATTTAAGGACATGGACTATATAATACGACGACGTCATACCTGTTAATGGGAACACAACCATCCATTGCAACTGCCAAACATATAAACCCAACATTAGAAATGAGAAATGTATCTTTTATCGAGGGCATTAGTTTACAGGACGATGATAAGTATATACCTTAACTTGAACGAGTGAATTATTATTCTCAATACCTCTTCTGTTCGCCAGACTTAGCAGTCTCATAACAACTAGTGTTAATAGATTATACTTAGTCCGTTACCCCTGCTTACCACGGGGAGGTAGAAGTAGGATTTCAAGCAGGATCTAATATTTAAAAAATATGTATTTATATAACACAGAGAAATATACTTTTAAAGCACTAAAATGTGTTTAATGTGTCACACTTAGAAGCACACAAGTTAAAAATGTTCACATTTACAAGTCTGTTCTGGTCTGATATTTAAAACCAAGAGTTTTGACAAAGTGTGCTCTTGATATCTGTTTACTACAATATTGTTCATACAAACTGACCAGAGATTGTTCTTTTTCCTTTTCTAATCTAGATTGGGAGGCCACTTCGTCGATGCTCCTCATCTTAATGCACGTTGTAGTTTGAAACTTAATAATACTGTCAATAAATACTAGTACGTATATTGCTGGGTGACTGCTGTAAAATTACTCGTTGTAATGTGCGTGGAATTATTCTGGACCATTGTTGGTTCTCTTTGAATCTGATGGAACCTTTGACCATAAAATAGGCGGAAACATTGATTCATCTGTCATATAGTAATTTGTTAAATAATCCGAAAATTCAATAACTCTTTTGTCGTCGGAACAAACAGAAATAAAGTCCTCCACGAAACAGTCTGCTACTTCATCTCTGTTCAGGAAAGCTGTTCCAAAAAGTCCTTTCATCCATTTTCCTATTTCTAACTCTGCTTCCTTATACTCCGAACTGAGGTCTACTTTCTGGATCTTGTGCGTCCAAGATGAAATCTACAGCATTTGACCGTAATTGACGGGAAGAATTGTTTCATTACTATCATGAAGCTTTCTTCAAAATCAATGTGTACGACATTTGGTTCAAACGTATACCCTTTGTCAGAACATAACTTTATTATAGCTGAAATGCAGTTCTGATTTCCCTGGGAGTAAAAAGTAAACAAGAGGAATGTAATGTCCATTTTGAAATCCGTGCAATGTATAAAACTGATAGAAAAATTTCGGACAGCATTTGTAAGTTCCATCCATATATACCTGCTCCACAGAATACAAGCATGGGTTATAAGTACGGCGCTCAAATGTCCATATGTACTTTTAATTTGGCGCTCAAATGTCCTGCGCTCACTCGGACAGACTCGCAAGTCCGTACGCAACGATAACGATATAATAAAAACACTGACTTATTGTTGTCTACAAAAACCATTGAATTGATTTTTTTTTAAACATTTTTATGAATCGGTAGTACAGGATAGAAAATATAATTAAATAAAAAGAGGTCGAAAATACAGTAAATTATTTATATAAAAAAAATCAAGACTAAATTGAAATTGGAACTGAAATGTACACCTACACCCAGCGTGGAATCTATAACAAATTGGTCTTAGATCGAAACAGACATCGTATATCCCTGTCACTTTGTAAATATTGTGTAAATCATGTGAATGTCACCTGTTGATAAGTCATGATATATTACATCAAGTGTAGTAAGAAAAAGTTTGGGAAAGTGATTAATTGCATTGGTTTACAGACGGTATATTTTGTTCGCAATTGTGAGAAAAATGTATGTATAACTGAAATTCAATCCTGTCGTATAGATATGTTTTATGTTGGTGCCACTTAGTGGACGAAGTAAACCGGTAACGTTGGTTGAGATCAAGATACAAGTATTTGAATAAAGTGATATTATCTTGTTGTTAGGAAAAAAGATTATATACACTGACACCGTTTGTAAATAAACGTTAGAGAATACCGAAGGGACAATCAAACATGGGCAATCCAGGGAAAATGGCAACATAGGATACACAAGATGCAGACAAACAAAACAAAAACACAACACAATATGCGTTGGACACCACTATACGTTAAAAAAGACAAATAATGTAAATAAGACATGGACCCTCCTACAAACAACTGGAGGTAAATAGTATCATCTGCAAAAGCGAAATACCGATATTGATGAACTTTGTTTTAGTGACATGTTTGTTTTCTTTTTTTTTTAAATCATTTGTTTGACAACCGTATACAAGTCAATTTTTCATATACTACTTTTATCAAAATTTATTGTGGACACATGTGAACGCCATTCAAACTTTTGCCTGGTATCACGTGGTGCGTCTGTCATTTCTACGCTTGCGACTTCACACGAAGTCTCGCACAATCTCGGCAGAGATCAATCATTTAGACATGCTATGCACGCTCCTTTGCCAAATTTTTCACGAGCCTTTGGTTAGTCGTGATGATAGATGTTCAATTCTTTGTAAAATCAATCTTAAATTTCGACAACATTCAGAAAGATTTTCTTTTTGTTTTTCTCAGCTGCACAGCATACATCATTATAAACGTCCCATTTTTTAATTACCGTTCATGTTTTTAATTTCGTACTTATTTGCAATATGTCAAAAGTCGTAAGGTTCACCCCGTACTACGAAAATATTTAGAAAATTACTTTAAAGCATTCCTTTACTACAAAAAATGACCACACTCACGGCTGTGAATTGGAAAAAGCGTTGTATTTTGTCAGCCACGCAAAATGTTTTCCCTCCCATTCTGTAATATATTATTGTCGTCTGCTCGGCTTATTATACATGTTATGGGTAGCAAATGTCAAATATGTCCGATCAGTTTTTATTCATTTCTTTTGATATACAAAATGTATATGTTTCTCTCTTGTGTTTGTTTTGTCTATCTTATTCTTTGTAATGTTCATCTTTGATATATATATATAAATATGTAAGGTGATAGTTCTTTTTGTTGATTTTGGTGGAATTGTTGACCATCACTGGTTTTCACTTTCTTTTCGTTAATTAACATTGCTTTTATCAATAATTACTGATGACTAAATTAAAATTCATCTGATATCTCTAAAACATATGACTATAAAAAATCCATAGCTTACACATTTTAAATACTGCACCAAAAGATGAAATTCAACTATGATCATCCACGTAAATTACATTGCACATTCTCACTGACCCAGTTAAAATTCGAACCCACCAATCATGAAAAGACGTTTACTCTAAATGCAACTGCAACCGTTGAATCATGGCAGCCATGAATATCATAGTAAATAAAAGAGAAAATACAACCATTACATCACTTCACAGCACTTAGTGATGATAGGATCTCCTGAAGAGATTCTCGTTCCATTTGTAAAAAAAACCCACCTTTTTCAAAGATTGATTGATTGATGTTTAACGTCCAGCGAGCAATTTTTCAGCTATATTCAGGACGAGAAAAAAATTTAAACGCCACGGGACTCGAAACAATGAAAGGTGATGGGTAGGGACGGAGAATTTAGCCAGTGCAACAGGTCTCCTATGATAAATTTGAATAAGAAATCGTTTGAACATTGAAAAATAAATTGGAGACTGTATAATTGTGTTCTCAGTATAAATACATGCATGCACAGCAGTAAAATTACACCTGAACCATAGGATTGGGCCGTCGTGGTCGTGATTATATGGTCGCTGGATTTACAACTAAAACCTGTGCATTCAGTGCATATCACCACAAAAGTAGCGAGTTCGAATCCGGGTCATGTCGAGGTGTACTCGATACGACATTATGTAATTTGTTTGTCTGTGACTTGTGGTAGATCGGTGGATTCCTCCACTAATAAAACTGAAGTGGCGTTACATATCATAACCATAACTCCCCTGAATCATAAGAGTAGGTAACGAACTATATGTTTTTGAGAAATACGGTTAAAAAATTATACAAACAGAATGGTAATTAGGAATGAAGAAGGAACCATGTGTTTTGCTGCGATAATGATGTTGCATATGAACTATGACCCAACAAAACCAAATCACAATGATAACAATACTAGATAATCATTGAAACGTTGGATCGTTATATCAGAATTTTTGCAAGTTTTTGTTGTCCCTCAAAAACGGTTAATTTGGTCTCGAATGTGACCATTAAATTTGTTTTTCCTTCTATAAAATGCAAATAATATCATGTGGTGTGTATATCCATTATATATGACAATACAAAGCCTATAACTTTAAACCTAGGAGGCAAATAAAACTGATGAATGAATAAATGTTTGGTACAATTAATATAATGTTATATAACAAAATCATTAGAAACAATTCAACATTATTTTACAGCTAGAAATCAGAAAATTTTCATTTTTATATTACATTTAAGACAATTTGAACAAAAAATATTTCAAACAAACTATATGATAAAATATAAACTGACAACTATATTCAGTTTAATATACTATTAATAAAATGGAAAACCAAAAAAATACCACTCTGTCGAAACAATTCCAAAACCTAACAGAAAAACAGCAAATACCACTCTGTCGGAACAATTCCAAAATCTAACAGAAAAACAGCAAATACCACTCTGTCGGAACAATTCCAAAACCTTACAGAAAAACAGCAAATACCACTCTGTCGGAACAATTCCAAAATCTAACAGAAAAACAGCAAATACCACTCTGTCGGAACAGTTCCAAAATCTAACAGAAAAACAGCAAATACCACACTGTCGGAACAGTTCCAAAATCTAACAGAAAAACAAAAAATACCACACTGTCGGAACAATTCCAAAATCTAACATATAAACAAAAAATACCACACTGTCGGAACAGTTCCAAAATCTAACAGAAAAACAGCAAATACCACACTGTCAGAACAGTTCCAAAATCTAACAGAAAAACAAAAAATACCACACTGTCGGAACAGTTCCAAAATCTAACAGAAAAATCAAAGAAACAGGCAATTGTGATACAACTAATACACAAATACGTGACCACTCACTTTCCGGGGGTAATAAAAACGTACATATCAAATTTAGTGCGCACGACGCGTTTCTGGAATAACCTTCATCAGGTACGCTCAAAATCGAAAGATTGAAAAGCCAGATAACTTAAAGTTTTGCGAACAATAAAACCAAAGGGCTTAGTTTTGTATATTTGTCAGCGGGCATTCTTTTAAGAATTATTGGTGTCGACTTGAATATAAAACATAAGAATACTTTGTGTTTGTGCTTGTGCTTGTCTAAACGAAGTCATCATGCTAGCAACACGTCCTAATTGCACTTACAAGGTCTAAAGGTCTATAGTAACTTTTCATACATTCATCAGCTAAAAGAAAAGCGTAACAAGTAAACGTTTGTGTGTATATACGAATAGGTCCATGCGTTTTATATCAATCGTCAAGGTCGTAGTTTTACTAATTTATTTTGCAAATATATAAGTACAAGCATAAAAAGTTAAATGAAGTCTTTCTTATTCATCAGATAACTGTATGTAGATGTGTATTTAAAGCTATGTTATGATTTACTGAATCAGCCTTGACAAAACATACAAAAGATCAAGATATATATATTTTCACAAGCGGAGCGATCTTTTTAGATATCATCTAACACTTCTATTAAAACTTAAACTAATATGGCAAATCTAAGATCTCTAGATAAAAAAAAACGTAATATAATAACACATATTGGAGTTGTTATAAGTTAATTAAGTTAAAACTTGAACAAGTGCATTCAATAGCGTGAAAACTAATACGATTTTAAGATGTAAAACCTGAATTATGATATTTTAGATAAAAAAAATTACGATAAATACGCATGTATTAACGATAGCACACCTGTCAACAAAACTGGGTTTTGATGAACAATTATTTTTTGAATTTTAAATATTTTTTTAATTTTAATTTTTTTTAATTAAAATAATTCCTCCTGAGAAATAATTGTTCCGGTTATGCTCTTAAATATAATACACATTTAATAGAACAAATTAAAATGAAGACAAACATTTAATACGAATTAATGTACTTTTGAGATAAGCAACGTATTATTATTATTAGTTTAAATTTGTGTACGATAGGACTTTGACTTAATGTTAAAATTTGATTATTTTTTCTCGCTACGTCTGTTATTATTATTTTCACTAAATTATGTCTTAAAAATTTTTTCCCCTTCATTTGAACACTAAGCATATTTTAAATGCATTTCACAAAGAAAGACGATGAGGTGAATGGTTTCAAATGTTTACTTTCGCTGCAGCCATAATACAATCGTGCCATTAAAGACGACTGTTTGTTGATAAAGTACTTCTTACATAAATTTATGGTTTCTCAGACCAGTTACTGAAAGCAGCGCCCCACCGTGTGCTTTTAAGAATGATAAACATATCAAATTTTGACACACACCACGATTTTGTATCAACATTACATCGAGTAATCTTTGTTTCTATCAAATCCGATCCTTATCTTTAGTTTAGTGTACCCAACACTGTCCGCCCTGACAATTACATCCCCATCATACATACATTTTTATTCATTCAATTTGCAAAAAATGTTTGAACTTTTATCTCTAAACCCATTTGCTACATTCTAAAGAAAGATAAATATCACATTATAATCTCGGATTAAAATAACGCTACCAGATGCTGCGAGATTACCCAGAATTCATGAAATATGTGAACAACTGACCCACGGTTTATTGGCATTTGAAACCTATATTTGATTTTTTTCTTCTTGTTTTATTTCAATTTTATAATCTGAACACAGTTTTCTTGAATATCACCTCTATGCATTCTCGCTAAATATCAAATAAATGTCAATTTGACTGAACGACGTCGACAGAAATGAGGTTGCCTGGAATGCGTTAAGAATATGCATCAAAGGTTATGAAATATTTATATTCTCACAGCGTTGTCTTTTTTGTGTTTTGTATTAACAAATCTTTAAAAGTGCATATAAAATATAAAAAATAAACAACCTTACTGATGACTACGCGTTGTTCGAATTTTATTATCATTTAAAAAAAAATAGAACTCGAATATTTTTGTTTGTGGGAGCTTATGATGGGCGTTCTACGTTTGCGCCAATTTATCGTTCATTTGCGCCAATGTTACGTTTGCGCCAATAAATTTTCTGAATTTTAGGTATCAAATGCGCCAAAAATAAATTAATGCGTTTGTGCCAATATACCTTAATTTTTTTTAACTGATGATTTTAAGCATAATGTATTTATGATTGACTTTTACAGCTAACAGCTAACCCTCCTCCTATTTCTGGGCTTGGGACCATCAGGTTAAAAGTCATTTAAAAGTCGGTTAAGCACACGCTTAAGATTGTAAAACTAATTACATCGTTTTTTTAACAAACAAAACAAAACCCTGTTTGTATATTGTTGTAAATTTCCACCTGCTATTATCAATTTCAATGTATTGAGTTAACATGCATTTATATTTTGTAAATGTCTAACTACTGTCGTCGATATCTATGTATTTGTTTGATGTTTTGACCCCTTGTACACTGTATAGTGTCTGGGGATAATAAAGTATTTGCTTGTTTGTTTGTTTGTTTGTTATATCTCCAGACATCATTCCTTATGATAGCATGACT
Organism: Gigantidas platifrons; assembly: GCA_002080005.1. Classification (NCBI taxonomy): domain Eukaryota; kingdom Metazoa; phylum Mollusca; class Bivalvia; order Mytilida; family Modiolidae; genus Gigantidas; species Gigantidas platifrons. The sequence goes on along the minus strand of MJUT01036083.1, from coordinate 81,010 downwards.
TGCCATTATAAGAAATACAATTTCACAATTCAAGGGTTTTGTTAGGTAGTGTTGTATCCATTACGATTCCAACATTAAGCAACATTTTAGGACTAACTTCCATTTGTGTTGTGTTCCTTGTATTTCATTACATGTTGTTTATCTATTTATTTAGCATTTTTGCATGGTTCACCATTATTGTCATGTAAGAGGAGCATCATCCTCTCACTACAAAATACGACTAACAGTCTATATACGGTGCGAGATAATTTTGCATTCCAGAGGACCTGATCTCGCTACCAGTTCGTGTATACTAAAACGCATATATCTAATTTAGAGCGCGTTTCTGGAACAACACTCTCTAGTAAAAAGGTTGGAAAGCCAAATAATCTAAAAGTTGTTAGGAGCAATTAAACCAAAGGGAGGTAACAGGATAGTCAAAAACGTCTAAGGTTACCTATCATCGAGGGAGGTTGACCTTATTAGTTTGATTAAATTACATTATTTATGAGCTGTATCTTTCAATCATTAAAACAGTTAATAAACCAGGTCAGTGACGAAGTGGATGCTACCCTCATTAACTAGTAGTCCACCAGCAGAGGTATCGACACAGTGATACTAATAAAAACGTAGGTATCTAATAAACTAGGTCAGTGACGAAGTGGATGCTACCCTCATTAACTAGTAGTCCACCACCAGAGGTATCGACAATATGATACTAATAAAAACGTAGACATCAAATAAACTAGGTCAGTGACGAAGTGGATGCTACTCTCATTAACTAGTAGTCCACCACCAGAGGTATCGACACTGTGATACTAATAAAAACGTAGACATCAAATAAACTAGGTCAGTGACGAAGTGGATACTACCCTCATTAACTAGTAGTCCACCAGCAGAGGTATCGACACTGTGATATTAATAAAAACGTAGATATCTAATTTAGTTCGCACAACGTTCGTATTGTCAGGAGTTTTGTACTTTCATTTAAGCTTTGCGTTGGTAATGTTACTGCTTTCAATCCGATTTGTCCCTTTTGCTCAAAAGGCTGCATGTTCTTGCTTTGGTAATCTGTGTTCTTCTTTGGAAGTTAATAGCATATGTGAACCTGTTTTTTGCAGAGTGTCAGCAAAGTAAATTTCCAACTCAGTGTTTTGGAGTAATATATAAAACATTACCATCATTTCAGTAAAAATTACTTGTTATCGCTATGATATAGCTGATAAATTACTAACTTGCTAAACAACTATCACTCACCGACTCACTCACTCACTCACTCACTCGAAACGCAAAAATATTACAATGGACAAAGATTTTCGCATTGTATTTGACATTGAAACTTTGTCTTGTGATGTTTAGTTTTCTGTGTACTGTTTTGTAAATCGTTGTTTGTCCTCTTGTACTTTTTCATTTGGACATTGTGCTGTCTGTCCTGCGATTTATGGATTCTGATGACCCTTTGGTATCTTCAAACTCTTCTTACATACATGTATTAATTCAAACACAAAATAATTCGGTATTCATCGCCTTTTATGTTATAGTAAATTTATCTGAACAAAAACAAACTTAACCGAATGCAGCTCTGAACCATAAAACTGCATATGTAATTAAGTAAAGCATTAACGTCAGAAGACCAGCAGATATAAGGAGTTTATAGTCAAACCAATCTCTCCCTATTATTATTCCATTACTGATTAGTATTGAAATAATTATACAGCCATTAAACTTATCTATCGACGATACTGCATCAATCATAACAAACGTCCTGATTGGCAATTCCGTGTTTATCATTAACGTATGACGTGTGAAATATTGGCGTAAATTGACAAATATTGTCACTGGTGTAACCATAGTGTAACTGAAGCAGATGTGACCTTTGACTCGTCATCTCAGTCGTTCAAACGTTTAATTGATCAAATCATGACCTCAGCTTCTATTGTTTTATGTCGATATTTGTTAATTTAATGTTATTGACATCAATGTATAGTCGCTTACAACATCTCCAAATAAATGATATAATTAGGAAGAAGCAGGTTTGAAGCATGTGATGTTAGCGCAATTTGACATTTCCTTACAACGTAAACTTTAGAAGAATAAAAGCATGTATGCTACGAATTATGCAATGCATTTAACATGCATCTAAGAATTGATACAAGATACAACAGCTAATCATTAACTACCGCACAATTTCACCTTGTAACGGATATGATAAAAAAATTAGTCTTTCATCTTCTTCAAAGTAAATACCGTTCTTACTGCATTACATTTCGTTTGTTTGTATGCTAAACATTCTTTCTTATTGTAGAAATACACCCTTTAAGCCACAGACGACGAAAAAAAACAACATTACTACATGATACCCATATGATTTTGATCCACCTAAACACTCTCAGACATGATTTGGCTGTTTATTGTGTAATTTGGGACAATGGATAAATTAGAGAGTATCGTTGTGCAAAGAATGCTGAGCCCTAATCTTGAACTTTATACATAATTATATTTAATCTTCTGCTACAAAAGTTGTCATAAGTATAACATTAGTTCAATAACAGAGAGTCCAAGACCTTAACCATCATTTAAATATTAGGTAGGACACAAGGTCACCGGAAGACAAAATAAGGAACCAATAGTTAACTTTGAACCAAAATCTACAGGAACTTTAAAAAAAGGGGGAAAATAGAACCAGTTTTTTGGGGGAAAATGGCTTAAAAATCGTACTTGGATTTTCTTTTGTTTATTCTAATAAAGTATTAACATTTTAAATGCTACGCTCAGTGATATTATCGACGGACACACGAACGAACAGGCAGTACAATAAAATGTCTCTTTACGTGTGACATTTTTCTGAAGAAGTACATGTATATATATACAGTTTCTGTATATGCTGTGGAGACGTCAGTTTTGTCTTACATTCTGCCACCATATTAAATACAAATTAAATCCTCAATTATTTGATGGTAACTGTCGAGTCCTCAAACATATTTTATGAATGATTTTTTTTAAACAGAACCGAGTAATAAAGACAAAACGGCGACATAGTAATATTTTAGGCACCTGCCATGTTGTAAATACACTGTAAATATACTGTAAAAAAGTTGAAAATAGAGTAAATGCATTGTTATATAGCTTTACGGTTCTATAATGATGTGTTTGTACAGAAAGTGAATTATGATCCAAAATAATTATTATAATAATTTCTACAAGAGCTGAATTCTTACGACCGATTGAGTCAGTTACATTGTCTGAAAACAATACTGGGATCAATTTTAATATGGAAATATAGGCAATTTATTTTCCGTGCCGAGGTTTTGCTTAATTTATGTGCATTAAGGGAAATTTCGGAGTTAATAAAATGGTAATTTAAGTTGCTCCCTAGTTGTTAGACGCAGACTATTTTTAAGTAAAGTGGTGGTCGGGCGCCAGTGGTTCCGGGTGGCTGGTGAAGCATTTCCAATACTTTTATCGTAGATGTTATTGTCCGAGGCAAACTGACAAATAAACATCACTGTATCTATAAAAATGATGAATCTTCATATATACCAATATACATCAACATGGCGTCAGGTTCTTTTACATCCGGATCATATTTAATGAAAAAAAAAAAAAAAAAAAAGACATGAGGTACAATAAATATTAAAAGTGAAATGGAAACCTCAGAAATACTTATTAACATTTCATTACAAACTAAATGTCATTCATTTATTATTATCATTGACGATGAGTATGAAATTATTCATTTTAAATGTTTTAAATTTAGAAAGACGTACACCATGAAATACTATTAAAATATTTTAAACATTACATTTTATTACGATACTATAAATAAAAATTATGCTTATTTTTATATAATTATGATAGAACCGCCACGATATAACTGAAATATTGTTGAAAGTGGCGTTAAACACCATAATACGAACATTTATTATGATAACAAGCAAAATACAGTTCTAAGATGTTCCTTCTAAAATTGTATATATTTGACCTCTGTGCACTTATAAATCTATAGACTTAACCTTCTTTAATATTTATGACAGTATCTTATGTTGGTGAGTCTAAATGTCAAAACAATTTAACTGAATTCATAATTTACCATAACGATTTAATTTACAACGACAGGGGCGAATATGAATTACCTACTTTTTTTTTTTTATAAATTAAGCCAAGACGAAGGCAGAATACCTATATATTGAGTACGAAGATATTTTCAAATAAAGGAAAGCTTGGGATACAAAAAAATACAAAAAACAAAACAAAACAAAAAACAAAAAAACAAACAATCAAACAAGCAAACAAACAAATATAAAAAAAAACAATAAAACAAGTAAAAGAAACATAGCAAAGCGAAAACCCCCAAAATAAAATTTGTATGTAAAATATAGCTGTAAAAGATAAAAGAGCAATGTTTAGACAATAAGAACTCCCTGAAATTAGGTGTTCTGGAAGGGCTAGCGAAAATATCGCTGACGATGTTTTCGTGGTCGTTTCAACAAAACATAGATGGCATTATTGTTTTTTTTATGTACACCGTTCTTCCAAAAGAACAACACCTTCCAAAAAATAGATTTCCTGTGTTAGTAGCTGTAGGTAATGTTGTACATTTTTATTTGATATTAATTATCATTTAACAGATTTGAAACTAAACTATATGTTCTAATCCTTAACCCTGCAGTACCAGATATTTTAAATCATACATCTTTGGGTTCTAAGTAGTTTTTAATGTTAATATATACGAACCTCCAATCCTGGACGTATGCTCACTGCTTTCAAAAATTGTAAAGACAGATCATATCAAATTGCAACAAGAGGCTCGTCATATAAGTAAAGATACAGCCATATGCTAATTAAAATATAAGGACAGATGAGTATTCGTACAAACACAAAATACAAAATTATGAAACTAGGAAATAATAATACAAAGAGAAAATGTGATAATACAAAAAAAAAAATACTGTCGGAATAACTTCAAAAACCTGATACAAGCACTTCAATAAAAGAAAAGTGGCGGGGTAACACTAGTTTTATAGACCCAAACCGTTCATCTTGGTGAAATGATGATAAATAACACGAAAATTAAATGAATACGAGAGGAACAATAAATTGAAAAAACATCGAGACTTTTTTTTAAAATAAAAAAACAAGCGTTAACAGAAAAAGTCTTTTCTTTTCCATCTTCTAAGCGTATACAATTCACACCTTTATCGATAATCATTACAAAAAGGGGCAAATATCCAATAATAATATAAAATGTAAATTAGATGTAAAAAGCAGGATATTATAAATATGACAGATATAGATAAGGAAAATAATAGTATGATAAATACACTAATTCTAGACTGAATATCAACCATATCGGATACCGTCATCTTATCTTACATATATCTTCATAAGTAACAATGTAATTTATTCGGTTATTAATGCGTTGCATTAGTTAATCCATGCTTAATGGAGTTTCATTTTAAGATATGAAAGATAGAAACCATGTTGAATTGTGTTGACGGACTGCCAACCAATGTATAAAATATTAGAATGGTCTGTCATTGAAGTTAAATTATCTTGCTGAAGGCTGATGCACTTAAGAACACGATTATGTTAGGTGATTCGAACGATACTGTAGTTATATTTTAGTAACCTTACAAATACTAGAGTCGAATGTGATATATGTCGAAAGATATAGATGTATTTTGAAAATGGAAGACTGAATTTGCATGAATGGTACGTTGATGCTTAAAAGATTCCACACAAAAAAAAGAGAAAAAAAACCAGCATAATAATTGATTGAGGAACTAATGTCATCTTGGTCAATCTTTAGTTTTCTGTGTAATGTTTTGTACATCATTGTTTTTCCTTTTTCTTTTTACCATAATATTGACTGTTCTTCGATCTACGGTCATAATATTGACTGTTCTTCGATCTACGGCCATAATATTGACTGTTCTTCGATCTACGGTCATAATATTGACTGTTCTTCGATCTACGGTCATAATATTGACTGTTCTTCGATCTACGGCCATAATATTTACTGTTCTTCGATCTACGGTCATAATATTGACTGTTCTTCGATCTACGGTCATAATATTGACTGTTCTTCGATCTACGACCATAATATTGACTGTTCTTCGATCTACGGCTTCTGCTTACCACTTGGTAGCTACAAACATTTCTGAAGCCAAGATTTATCGCTTTTACCAGTTTTAATGGAAATTATGTACATATGGTTGATTGCTATGAACAAACTATATACACAGTATATTTACAAAAAGAGGGTCTTAAATATCAAATATGTAAATTTCCACCTGATTAATATCACTTTTAATACTTAGTTGTCCATTTTTTTTTTATTTAAACCATTTGCCTTTTCATGAAACAACGTCTGACTTTTGTCATCTGGCCTTTCTTGTAAAAAGGCTTGAATTTTATGATCGCTAATGCAATTTCTTTACACCTGTCTCCTCCTGAAACACCGCTTGATTTGTATCATACACACTCTCTTGAAGCAATAACTGATTTATATCATGCGCCCCTCTTGAAGTAACACCTGATGAAACTGATTGTGTAGCATTTTTTGTTTTTTGTCAATTATGACGTCAGGCACAAACAAATGTGTGCGAAACTAAGGAAAGCAGTTTGTTTTCTTCTTATCCCAAAGTGAGGACACTGTACAATAAAGGCTATTAATAATTGTAGAAGATAAGAAAATATTAATATTTTAAAAACAAAAGGGGCATGTATTTTTTGTCGGTATTATATTTATGCAAATAGATTTAATGACAGCAGTGGATTTACTGTTTTGCTTTTTCTTTGTCATAAAGCTATCTTTATATCTACGACCAGCGTATGCCTCAAGGGTGTAATACAACTTAGAATTATAGAAGAGATAAATTTGATATTTCTAAGATATACTTTATTTTATGATAATGTTGATATTTATTATATTTAATGCTTATTTTTAATATGTTTAGGTCTTAATGCGAAAATATACCATTAAATACAAGGACTGAAGCTTGTCTGGTCATTGAAAACAGGTGCAGAGTCTGTTTTTGAAGTTCTCTTAAGCAGTAAATTAATTGCGTATATATAAGATTTATATTTTTCATTAAATTTGTATCTATGCATCAGATGATATATTTGCAACAGAAGAACACGGGGTTTCAAAGTAACACGAGATCTTGGACAAGTTGGCAGATTCGGACTATTTGTAATATACATTTTTGCTCAACATGAAGGAGCAATATACATACACAAAGCTTGCAAAAATGCTATAGTTACAGTTTTTTTGTGTTCTTTTCCGACTTTGGTACTCCACACAATAAATATTTACATAGTGACAAACATAACAGTGATATTTTGGTTTCCAATCTTTTGACCTGAGCGTACCAGGAACTAAATTGCACATCTACATTATATACCTTTCACTATACCGGTGCTGGTGGACGTTTAGTCCCCGTGGTATCATCCGCTCTGTAGTTAGTTCTTCGACACTGATATGGTGTTTTAGATATAAGTATATATGGTTGAAATTTACGGTTCCTAAGTAATGCAATTGACTAAAACCAAGATCGAGTTCCCTCAGACATAGCATATTGACAACCTTTACCAATGTTGGCTATCCTACTTAGACCCGTCGGTTTGCTTACTTACGAGACGTTTATATTATTGGGCTTTTCAATCCTTTTTACCATGATCGCACCAAAGGGAGATTACTCTAGAAACGAGTCGTGTGCACCAATTTAGATATCTAACTAGTTTTTATTTGACTACAATCCATTCATAAATCTTCATAGAAAAATATAAAGGAAAATATCACACAGACTATTATTTATCAAAGCAACAATAGAGTGTCGTTATCTTCTATGTAGTATTATTAAAATCAAATTGTTTTTTATTAAAAAAGACAAAAACTAAAATAAACAAACAGACAACACGCACTTGAATCATTTGTCAGATCCGATTGTAATCTGTCTTCATCATTCTAGCATTCTACTATAATGTATACATTTTCATCTTTGATAAAACATTTCAACAAATGAAATTCTAACAGCTTAAAGTATATAAAAATAATGATAAAACATGTAATATGTCCAAATACAAAATTGGTAACATAATTCTAAAACAACCAGGAACTTAAATTTTAAATTTCTGAAACAGTGACTCTGCATGTTGGAATTTATTCATAGTAAATGTTGTTTAAAGGTATGTAAAATAACTTTTCATTTGAATAAATAATTTTGATTTTAATATGAAATTATTTTATATTGTTTTAAATATCTTTCAAGATAACTAACTGTCTCTCCAAGGTATGGTGTATTTATAAAGTAAAAAAAAAAACATTTCGTGTAGACAAAGATAACGCGGACGTTGCCTAAGTGATTAAGGTAGTTGAATTGTGTACTACTAGTATGTGACGGTTTTAGAATAAAGAATAACTATTAGACGAGCGCTAGGTAACATTAATACAAGTTATAAAATAAAATAAATCACCGGAAGTGATAATGCAAGTGACCGTGAACTGTTAGCATCTCATGTACCATGATTGATTGATTGATTGATTGATTGATTGATTGATTGATTGATTGATTGATTGATTTGCATTTAGGAGTATATCAAATCAGCTAAATCGTGGACAAATCTACAAAATTACTTTCTCAACTACAAAACTCTTAAAAATAAAGCATGTTTGTGCATAAAACAAACGAGTTATATGTGAATGATAAACCCATATATTTAGAACGTATGTTATCGGTATCAATTAATAATTTATAATTTAAATTAATTTCTTTTATAAAAAAAAATAAAATAAAAAAAATGCACTTATTTGGAAACACATCAGATAAAGTGTTGACGTTATAGTGTCTGACGAACATCAGCAATATCTACGTCGTCGATTGCATCATTAATGACATATTATATATAGCATATCTATACTAATGGTAATTCAAATATATTCCAAAAGATAAAAGCTATAATACCAATTAGAAGGGTAACAGAAATAAATGTTACAATTTGGATAGACATAAAAAAAACAACCCACCAGTGAATAAAAAAAATTATGCAACATTTAAATACCATAAAAAAGCTGGAGAGAGATCAGGTTGTTTGCAATGGTTAGCCCCTCTCCTTCTCAAAATACAAAAATCCTCTGAATAACATATTGTTTTTTTAGTAAGAAATGGTATACATTGCTGTAAAAGTACATGAGAGACTATCAGAATCTAACACCAGTAAAAGTACAAAATCTGGAAAACTCAGCCACCTAAGGGTAAGATTTCAAACGTCGAGAACGAGACTGCCGAGTTCTGACCGATCGACATCTGACCGATCGACATCTTACCGGAGAGTAATGCTAAGGTATTTTCAAATCTTGTACTTTTCAACGGTAAATGATTATATTTCTCACTATACAATTTTTTTTGTACTACGAAACTTGGTCAATGCATAAAATATGTATAAATTACAGCTAAGCACTTTTAACAGACAGTGTAAATAGAAAAGTTACCTCCCTTGACCTGTTGAACATTCAACGAGTTGCAAAATATACAAAACCTTTTGATAAAATGAGTATAAATATGCCATTTTAAATTATCTTTATTGGTTTTAATAATGTAGAGAATTTTGGGAGCGAAGATCATGCATTTGCGTGTGCGTTTGGCTTGTCTCATGCAGGTGGTACAAGACAAGGAATATTTCACAGAGATAAAAAAAAATAGGAACCAGGCGTTCTCATAAGTGAGAATATCCGATTTAAAAAGTAAAGGAACGTGACTTTTATTGCTGCTTTACTATTCACAGTCACAGTAGTGTATTCATTATTGAGCGTAACTCATACCTTAAAATAAGTGTGAACGACCCCTAGCCTGTAGTGTATCAGTACTTTTATTTCAGTCTAGTATATACTTGATCCGTACAGCCATTTCATCTCGGGGGTAACTTTGTTTACTATTCTTGACTTGTATGTATACATGATTTATGGCACTTTAAATGTCATGTAATTCCGTAGAGAACATTAGAGTAAGTTACAATGTAATCGACATTGTTTTTTTTAAATTGTTGGTTTTTTTTTTAAAGTGCTAGTATACTTTAGTGAATGGATTAGTGCTTTTATTTATAGACACTAGTTATAAGTGCAAAAGGGTTATGATTATGGTGTTAAACGCCAGTTTCAACATTATTTCAGTCAGTACACGGCGGCGATTAAGTGCAAAAGAATACTGTCATTTTTAGATGATAAAAACCAGAAGCCTCAAGTAAAACACGTTCGTGCCACTGTCCAAAATGGCAAAACAATGTAAAAACATAATTATTAAAGCATGTCGGCCGGGAAAAAATTCTCCTTACATTCTAGTATATAAATCATTTGAGATTCTAGAATTAAAGGCTTGGTCACTCTAATATCCATAATTAAGTCGACTTCAAAATAAATAAATTGATAAATCCAGTAGTAAGGGTCCAAAAGAACAGTATCGAGAATTCAGATATGATCATGTGATAAATCTAGTATATCCAGTACAAGGGGGATTCCCAATTTTTCAAAATATAGTATCAAGATTGCTGACACGTGGATTCCATATAGTATTATGACAACAAAGGAAACTGAACCAATTCTAATTTTAGCGTTCAATTAGAATATATCAGGTTGCCTGTAAGTGAGTTTCTATTATTTATTATTCCTTTGACGATCAAGATATTAATTAAGATAATCCACAATTTCATGACTAAAAGTGTAGGTTTCCTTGTATACTCAATACAAAGACAAAATCTACAACAAAACAAAGAGGTGTACTCTTAAGGTAAGTCGTGAGTTTTTAAACTATTGGTGGAATCAAACAGGTGAGGTAGCTTCCCCATAATATATGTTCACAGATTTCATGATATTGTTTCGTGGTTATGTTATGACCTATTCCACCAGTGTATTTTTTTAAAGAGACCGTATCATGTATATTGGTGTTAGGGGTATCTTTTTTGCCTCTGTTTTTAGAATTTTGCGATTATATTTTGGCAATGGGAGGGTTATGCCTTATTTACGTTTTTTTGTGTGTTTGTTAGCGCATAGTGGTGTCCAACGCATATTGTATTGTGTTTTTATTTTGATTTTTTTCTGCTTGTGTGACCTTTGCTGCCAGTTTCTCTGGATTGTCAATTTCTGATTGGTCCTCGGTATTCTCTGAAGTGTGTTTTTTTATTTGTTTGTTTTTCATTTTTTTGACTCCCCCTTTATCTTTCTATTCATATTTCTTAGCTTTCATATTTTACGCCATAGCCTTATTGCTAATGCATATGTAAAAAAAAGTAATAAAATAATACTCAAAATTCATATTTTTCAAAATATATAATCCTAAACAGATCATAAAAATATTTTTGATTTTCTCATTTTTCAGGCGCACTTTAGCTTTGGTGATAAGAACAGATAGCGTAGTATATTCTGCAGATTCTCACGACGTTAGATAATCTCCCGGAGATCTTTATCATTTTGTAAAACATTTTTGACATGTCTTCACCAACTGACAAGAACCCATGGCAGTTGACATAACATAAGTATATAACATTTATCATAATGTGTTGTACTTTTCTGATATATACCAGACATCCAGCTCTATTACAAACTACGTCAGCAAACTGTTTTTTCTGTGAAACAACCGGGATTAACAACCCAATATTAATGTGTTTCCATTTTTGTGGCATATCATATTTTCTGACCACGAATGTTTCTAATAAAATGAAAAACAAAAAATACCACACTGTCGGAACAGTCCAAAATCCAAGACAACAATTGCAGAAAAAGAAAACAAATACATGACCACTCACTTCAGTAACAAGTGGTTGGGTTAAGCTAGTCTTAAGATGTCTTTCTTAAAGTTATTTGTGTTTATTTGCGTATCGTGGTGTCCAACTCATTGTGTGTTGTGGTTTTGTTTTGTTTGTCTTCTTCTTGTGTTCCCTATGTTGCCAGTTTCTCTGGATTGTCCATTTTTGATTGCTCCTTTGGTATTCTCTTACGTGCATTTAATGTTCATATCCTTATTGTCCCCCGACGCTTCGTCGAAGGGGACTATAGAAATTGGTGTCGTCCGTCCGTCCGTCCGTGTGCTTTTTGGTTTCCAGATGATAACTTGTGAATGAAAATTCAGATTGAAGCTAGGTTTGGTATGTAAGTGTATCTTATGAATATCTAGGTCAAGTTCGATAATGACAATTTTTCGAC
>MJUT01036083.1:38230-68737 GCA_002080005.1 Gigantidas platifrons | reverse complement strand
ATACTTCAAAATTGCTAATATTTTGGTTTCCAAATTATAACTTGTGAACAAAAAGTCAGATTGAAACTAGGTTTGGTATGTAAGTGTATCTCATGAACATCTAGGTCAAGTTCGATAATGATGATTTTTCGACAAATCTAACCAGAGTTACTCTCCTTTTTTTTACTTCAAAATGTTCCTTGGATGGTCCCCTTTCAGAATTATGAGTGATACAGGCTCTCCTGACCCTCTAGTTTACAGTAGTTTCAAAATTTAATCTTACGATGTAACCTTGGCGTCGGGGGACCAGTGGCCAACGGCCTTTTATTATAATAGTAATATATTGTACGATATTGCCTCGCAGCCTTAGCAAAGAGTAAAAAGGGGTAAACATTATCTGAAGAAATTATGACAATCATCAGTCTTACTACAAAAATATATAGAATAGCTAAACAAGCAAGAACTAACACTGAGGTAATAAACTAGCATTTTACATAACAGTACAATCATTGTTAAGCTGGAACAGTTCCCGAACAGTTTGTTACTATGTTTTCATTGGTACTGTTTTAAAATTATTTCAATTCCAATGGTCAATTTTTAATATAGAATGTTCTCTGATTTGTGTCCGTTCGCTGGAGGAAAATGAGTAATCAACAGGCAAAATAGAGCTCAAAAGTTTGAACATAGCCAATATGAACATAGCCAATATCAACATAGCCAATATCAACATAGCCAATATCAACATAGCCAATATCAACATAGCCAATATCAACATAGCCAATATCAACATAGCCAATATCAACATAGCCAATATCAACATAGCCAATATCAACATAGCCAATATCAACATAGCCAATATGATTGTCAAACAGAAACAAAGAGCAGCAAAAAGACTAACAATAGCCAACAAAACACTACACAGAATATTAAATATTGTTTATTATCATTATTATCCTAGTTCATTGACCTTAAAAAAGTCAGAGAAACTATTCGTGAGGTGTTAGCCTTTGAAATAATACGTAATTATTAACACATGCAACATATTTCTATTATTTGTGAACCCAATATTTAATTTATAGGATTCGGATATCTTATATAGATAGTTTAATTTGATTCTGATATCTAAATTGTAACCTAATCTGATGACATTGATCAGTGGTAACATGTAATGTCATATATACCGTAGTAATTAACACTATTGTATGGTATAGCTGTTACCGGGTGTCATATTGTACTGCTGCTTACTATAGTAATACAAATGTGTTTCACCATGGGTAATAAGATAAGTAAACGTTAGAGAAAACCGAAGGGACAATCAAAAATAGACAATCCAGGTAAATAAACATTAGAGAAAACCGAAGGGTCAATCAAAAATGGACAATCCAGATAAATAAACGTTAGAGAAAACCGAAGGAACAATCAAAAATGGACAATCCAGATAAATAAACATTAGAGAAAACCGAAGGGACAATCAAGAATGGACAATCCAGATAAATAAATGTTAGAGAAAACCGAAGGGACAATCAAAAATGGACAATCCAGATAAATAAACATTAGAGAAAACCGAAGGGACAATCAAGAATGGACAATCCAAATAAATAAACGTTAGAGAAAACCGAAGGTGCAATCAAGAATGGATAATCCAAATAAAATAGGGTTCAAGATTATTGGGATTGTTTCTGCATACTGATATCCAATGTAAAAAAAATAGTTACCTAGTTCTCAGGAAGAATGAGATTTGTGTTGAGATGTATGAAAACTATCTTGGGCGCAAATTTAGATTCTTCTTTATTATGGTACAATCGATACCTAGTATTGTTTGTTGCTTTATTCTAAGTTTGATTGATTTAGTGATTGGTGTTTAACGCCAACTTTTGCAGTATTTCAGCTATATACATGTTGCATACTTGATTATATTGAAGGTATTATTTTATTCGTTATAACTGAAAACCTTATGCTAATCGTATGTCACCGTAAAGTCATATTGTTTTGCATGCACCAGGTCATGTTCTGGATTCCCAGCTGCAGATGTCGTGTTTTTATTTATCAGTGATTTTAGGTAAGAGGTAGTTGTTCGTTTAAAGTCTTTTTAAAGTTTTATTTAAATTTTCATTTACTTCCAAATCCTTTCTTAAAAAATATATTATCATAAAAACATTCTAATATGAAGCTCTGTCTGGTGTTTTGAATATGTACAATTAGACATTTTTTTTATAGAAAAGCTTGTTTTAAACTGTATTTAAAAATATATATATTGTTCTCACTTGACTGTATCATTTGTACCTTTGAACCATAATGAAAGCGGGAGGTTTGGCGCCGTAAAATCTGATTCAACCCACCATTTCTTTGGAAATGCCTGTACCAAGTCAGGGTCATTACGGTTTTCCCAGTTTGCCGGTTGTTGACTGATCTTGTCTGTTTGTGTACTTATGAGTTTTGACTTTCCCTTTGGAAGATTGTTCGGAGTTCGGTAATTTTGTTATTACCCTTATTCATATTAAATAAATACCAACGTTATGGGACAGCACACAGCATCACAACATAGATAAATAAAATATCACCAGTGAATTAAAGAAGTCATATTTTTTGTTAGTGAAGGATTCAAGAGTGTTGTAAAGGAGTTATTTGTGTTGTAGTGGATGTTTACTGCAGCGGGAGCATTCATTAACAATTTCGATTCTATATTCGATATCTGAAAAATATCATTAGTTCATGAAGGACTATTGCTGCTTAATTTGTAGCTTAAGGTATCCAGAACAACACCAGTTTATCCTTTTAAGAGTATTGAACATTAAGGAGAGTTTAAAGATACCAAAGGGGTAATCAGAATCCGTAAATCGAAGAAGGACAGACAACACAATGGCCAAGAAGAAAAAGGACAAAAACGATGCCACATTTTGTATTTTGTAGTTTAGTATTGTTCTTTCCTTCTTCGAGTTACTGTATAGTGTTTTCAATGTCTAAGTTATTTATTTTGTTTCTCCTTATGGCAAATGTTAAAATGATGAGTAAATTTACATAGAAAATTTGAATAATTATCATTTACTAGAGGCTATCCTTTCAAATTTCAGACATTATCCTGAAATTTGCAAGTAATAATTTTGGGAATTTTTTGTTTGTTTATATTTATTTTAATATTTCTTCCTGCAACATTGTGCACTGCTTCTAAACCATAGCATCTGCATTAATTTTGAGCCCCACCATATCTAGCAATAAACATATCTCATTATTCTAACATAATAAAAATTGTTGACTATATATGCAAAATAAGTATAAAACACTGGTCTATTATAATTTTATTATTGATAAATTCAAATATACTGACGTCGTACGAACACATCTGTTTAGTTAGACATTCCACAAGTTTGGCCTCTGGGTATATTTTAAATTGTCGTTTTACCACAGATTTCCTCTCTCTGTATAGTCGATGATGCATTTCACACTCGCTCTAATGGATCACTTCAAAAGTTAACAACCTGGGGCTCTCTGCAAATACAAACCAATACAAGCCACCGTCAGCACATAGTAACATTCACAAAGTGACTTTTAAATCTGATAAAATCTGAAAATGTCGACAATGATAAAACAAAACATACATTTCATGAATGAGACTATTTGCTCAGAGTTTTTAAAAACAAGATTTTCATTCAGACTCGATTAGATAAGATTCTAGCTACGTATCATTTCAACATTTAATAAATCACAGACTCAATTAAAAATTTATCGTCTCAATTCATGATTTTTTTTTCATGGTTTAAATATTTTTTGTGTGTGCTGATTTCAAGATAGATCAACTGATTATCACAATTTGTAATATATGTATATGATTGACAGGATAAAACGTATGTATAAAAAGAGAGGCAATATTACGATCTTGTTGCTCGGAATAATGTTTTAGCACATATTGGAAACAAGAGGCATACATTTGTCATTTCAAAAAACCCAAAATATATATATATACTTATGTATGATACAATTATGTTCCGAAGGTTTAGAGATGAACATTTCTTTCCTATGATACATAACATGTATTATGGCGGAGAAATCGTCATCTTTGATTTAGAATATTCTAGTTTTTGTTGTTTTTTTTTAATTTAAAACATGTTTAACCGAGTTGCAATTGGTGAATTCCGTGTGAACAATCGGTCAGCCGTGCGTGTGACTGTCCAATCTTGTTCGTACTCTAGCATCTGTATTCTTTGTCGGATTTATACCAAATTTATATACAAGCTATATATGAACAATATCCAAGTCGAGTTCGAAAACCATAATTTTTCGTCATGAGCTTTTAAGAGTTATGCTCCATTTGGGTGTAGAACAGTGTGACTATGGTGTTATTAGCACACTGGCAAGAGAAGAGTTGAAGATACCAAAGAGGGACATGCAATCAGTTCAAAACAGATTCAGATCAATTCATACACAAGCACGATATGGACAACATCTTATAAGTCGAGTTCGAAAACCATGATTTTTGGAAACGAATTTTATTATCCTTGAACATATTAAAAAGTGTGTACATGTTTTTCCTACCACGCTAGCAAAACAGTCCTCATTTGTACAAGTTTTATATCAATAATATCTTAGTAGAGTTTTTAGTAAATGATTTTAAAAAGGTTTTTAAAATCGGGAACTAGCCCAAGGGCGAAAACCATTCGACTTCGTATTAAGACAGAAATGGCACATTTTATCACATTACATTTTAGAAATTTCAATGAAAACAAATTTTGTAAATTAAAATATTCACCTCTTATTTATATATTTTGTTTACTTATAGTATATCTCTGTAATGTACCCCGTAAGTATATTTTGTGAGTTTTTGAATTATAACCGGATACGTATATAATTTTATTGCTGTTTGTGTTATTATTGGGAATGGTGGTTCACCTATAAAATTGAGAGAAGCATATTTACAAACACATATGTTTATTACTTTGAACGCAATAGAAAAAAAACGTCAACAAAACATATAATAAAAACAATTTAAACAGTGTTTGTTTATTATTTTGTATGTGTCAAATTTAAAAAAGCAAAATTGATTTTATACATTTTAATGAAAATATTGCTTTTGTTTATTTTCTAAAAATGAAAGAGCAAAACTAAGTTATTTTTTTTCAATACCACTTACTCCATTTGAAATCAATTAGATATTAGTACTTTATTTTGAAATCAACTTGAAAATTTTATTTCAGAAATCGACAACCTGAAATATCACCATTTCCGTCGTCAGCAGCTTGATATTAAAAAAAACCTCCCAATTTCTTTATACATTGAGGGTATAGGTTTGTCTTGGGATAGGAACATCACAGTGTGATTAAGATCAGCAAGATATTTTGAAGTCTTATCTCCCCCCTTCCATCTTATATCTTGACATTCATCAAGAGCAAACATTTCATTGTGGTAATAAAAACTTTGAAAAATGGTTTGTAAACCTGTGGTAATCCTTTTGCCTGGTTTTATATCAAATATTTAGTATTTTGATTTTTATCAGTTTCTTTAAGGGTATGATGTCAATAACATGCTTACAGTTACTAATAATTTAGTAGTTAAAATTTCATGTTATCATCTGGATGAAGGCAATTTCTGTAAAATAAAAAAAAAACAAAAATGGTCGCGTGGACACTTGACGAACAGACTTCTATATTTATATGGAATATTGTGAAAATGAAAAGGCATATATATAGTTCTATCTTGCCCACGTGCAGTTTTTTTCAGTTGAATTGTCTTGTTGTGGAGAATTATAGATTTAGTACTCTGACAAAACACTAGAGCAAAATTAAGATACTATTAAAAGGTGAACTTATACTTGTTACAAAAAAACGTTGTATTTCAGTTGACAATGATTATTGTGCATATATAGGTATAAATATGTAAATATAATGTAAAACATGAAATGATACCATGAATATATATATAATAAGTTAGCATAATTTTATTAATTTCTTCTGAATAAACACAAGATACTAAAGATATTAATGTATTACAGGTGATGGGCGTTTCTGTATTAACATATTCAATGGTGCTCCAAAACAAAATTGCCGGTTTATCAATAGAAAATACCCCCCTTCCCAAGTGTCCAAACCTTATGCGATACCAATGTAGGTCATGTATGCCTGAGGGATTTATACCTTAGTTCAACAATATTAACTGAACAATATTATCTGTAATATCTGAAAAGGTGTAAATTAATTTCCTTCCTCTATCGTGATCATGACCGTTGTGCTGGCTGGGTTAGGGTTATGGTGTTTAACACCACTTTCAACAATATTTCAGTCATATCGTGGTGGTAAGTTTTATTGGTGGAGGAAGCCGGAGTCCTGTATACCATGCTTAAATTACATGTGTATATATATATATTTCTCCCCTCTTTTTGTACATTCTTTTTCGCTTTACTGCCAAATTATGATATTTGAAAAAAGAAAAAAGAAAAAAAGAAAAAGCGAATTAAAATGGAGAAATAGGAACTCATCGTTAGACAATTAATGCAATATATAAAGGCTAAATATACTACCGCATTAGACCTCTCCGACAAAAAAGAACTTTATATTTATTATTTTATTAATGGGATTTAAAGTAGTGATCCTGCTGAATGGAGCTGATTTGTTCTCAGTTTGTATAACTCGTTAACCAGCAGGTAGAACTTGTAACTCTCAAATGTCTCTATATAAAAATTAAATAAACCAAACAAAATCTAACAGTTTCCGATTATTAATAGAATTATTTAAAAATCTGTATAGTGAAAATAAATTTGAATTACAATAATCAACCTGCACAGTGGATATAGCTAATGATCCAGAATTCCGTGCTTAGTCAATATAAAATGTAGAAGGCTTTCTTTTCCGTTTTAAAACATTACTTCAATCTATTGTGCTGAATTGTAACCTTTTACGATAAATACAGACAATTACACTACCTGGGATAATTTCATAAATACATTTTCGATCTTTCCATTGAATACCCGGGAGGGTTTGATGTTGTTGCAAGCAAACACAGAGACCTTAATGAGCGTTATTTTTCAATTAAGCCTTGCTGGAAAAAATAACAGCTACTTACCATATAAATTATTGGAGACAGTCCGTAAAAACCTTTTTTTTTTTTTTTTTTATTATTGTTATAATTATTTCCTCATTTGTGAACAGTAATTATATGACAAAGATTTAAAAACAGACTGCTAGGTATAACTCGTGGCTGAACAATATACGATCCCTCCACTTGTCATGCTGAAAATAATGCCTTGTCATTTTTAACGATGAATTCATTCAGTCGATTGTTTATTTCTCGTTTTTATATTCGATTCCTTCCGTCTCGAGTACTTCCCGAAATTAATTTACTGTTCAACTATAATTTTTAAATTGTTTTTGTATGCTCATTGTGCGCACGCGCTTATTAAAAATGATGCAGTTTGAATTCTTCAATTCAAAATTTCCATATTTATCCATAAAGACTACAATTTATGAAGCCTGTTTGAAAAGAGTCTTTTATAGTTATTTAATTTACGACGTCGTTTTCAAGTTATTTTATCGAGGTATAGCGGTGTCAATTGTCAAAGATACGTGATGTGTGAAAAATTATTCGAAATTTGAAACGACAGTTTTCACTTTAGCTGAATCAAGAGAATTTGCCTATAATTTGCAGGAGTTTTATAAAAAAAAAATATTTACATGATGACAGACAACCAAATCGACCAAGACAGATTCTCAATACAAGAATAAAAACGGAAAGAGGTTTACTTTAAGGTGGTCCGATAGGATGTGTTTAAAGTGACAGGAATGGCGCTGAGACAAAGTACCGGCAAATACGTCAACTGCCTTCATTTTGTTAGTTTGAATACTACAAAAGAATAAAGACATATTAGACAGATGTAAAATGTTTAACAAACAGTACTGCCGGCATATAGTCTGTAGAAAAAGACACTAAATGTCACCTTCGCTAAATCAACTATAATGCATACCACGAATAGTCCCCCTTTAATATTATATTTTCAGCTTCCGCTTTGACTTTGTAGTGTCGTATTGTATGTCAACATTTTATGCATACAATTAATTTTATTATCTGCAATAATTATGTCATTATATACAAATCACACATTTTACATGATTTTATAGTTTTTAAATGATGATTTGCCATTTAACATTACGACATAAAAACGGTTTACACGCCTAGTCTGTAGATGGTTATTATTTTCAGGTTAATAGAAGTAACAATTTCCTACAGAAAAAGGCTTGTGTTATGTTTCCTCGTAAGTTGTATGATGTTTATATTTGATAGTTATGGTTACAAATATCGTAATTAGAAGCTAAATCACCTTCTACATGTGAAGTAAAAACGAAAATGCGAAACCTAACGCGCGTTTCTATACATGAGAAGTAAAAAAAAAACAAAGTTGTGAAAACAAACACGCGATATTTTATTGCGAACAAAATAAAACTTATGAATGTATTTTAATCTTTAGTGTAGTTTCTTTTTAATGTACATTATGTGAAACAGTTTCTCAGTGACTTAGAGCAGGTCGGTGATTTTGATTTTCTCCAGGTACTCCGATTTCCTCCACCAATAAAACTGACTGCTACGATATGGCTGAAATATTGTTAAAAATGGCGTCAATCACCCTAACCCTACTCCCTATTTTAAATGTAATTTTACTTCTTCAGTCGATACACATGTATCACAATCCTTTATCAGTAACGAACAACAACACGCTCTATATTCTACAGGAGTTTCAATATCTTCAGTATGTAGTACGTCTCTGTCTATTTACTCTAAATGACACACTAAACGTCATTACACTGCATATTCAATATGACAACTGAACGTGTCTACAACGATTGTGAGAAATAAAAGGTTGAACCTCAGGTCACAGGACTTTGTCTGTAACCAATGCAATGAAATAAATAAATATGATTATTGGGTTTTTATTTGGTGTTTATTTGTCACCTTCAACAATTTTAAGGTATATGTTAAGTGGGGAAAAAGGGCCCTTTGATTTACTTGCTCCCGCGAATTTTAAATTATTTGGCTTCCAGTCATTTAACGTTGAGAGGAGAGTACCCGATGAAGATTATTCCAGAAATACGTCGTGCGCAATAAATTAGATACCTACGTTTTATTTAAAAGGGAACTGATCAGTGAAAACCACGGCCATGAGTAGCTTCTGAAAACCATAACACCTGATGTGAGTATCTGGACTCAAATAACGACCAACTTGCAATTTATACCATCGGACCATATCTGTTGCCAAGTATAAAGAATCAAGAGTTTGGACCTAAGACCATCATGTGTGCTTCCAGTGCAAATAGATATGTAGGTATCAACTTTATATAGTGTGTACAGAAACGCCATATAATTTCGCCTTCTAGTGTGACAAATCAAAATGATAAACCTTATGAGACCGGAACATGTCACCAATCTGGGTAAAGAAATATAAATATGAACTGTGTGAAACTGGAACATGTCTACTATCAGCTTAAGGACAAAAATGAACTGCATCACACTAGAACATGTCAATAATCAGTTTAAAGAAACGAAAAGTTGAATGTACGACACTTAAATATATCAGGAACTGATTTAAAGACATAAAACATGAACTGTGTGCCACTGGAACATGTCATCAATCGTATTATAATACAAAAAGCTGAAATGTATGTCACTTGAACATGTCAACAATATGTTTAACGAATCAAATGGTGAACTGTATAACACCGCAACCGGTGTAAGGAAAAATAAAAATGAAAAGTATGATACTATAAACTGTCAGCAATTGGTTTAAAGCCACAAAACAGTTGAACTGTATGGCATTGAAACATGCCACCAATCCGTTGAACGTTATGGAACTGGATCAAGTCATCAACCGGTTAAAAGAAGCAAAAAGCTGATCTTTATTACACTAGATCATGTCAGCTGTCGGTTTATTGGTTAAAAAAAAAGAAGGACACCGAAAGATAGCAGCAACCGGTTTAAATAAACAGAACGTTGAACTCTACGACACTAGATCATTCAGCAACCTATTAGAAATAATGCAATTTTGAACGGTATGGCTGTAAATCATATCACCAACATGGTTAAAGAAACAAAAAGTTGAACTAGATCAGGTCAACAACTAGTTTCAAAAAAATTATTTAACTGCATGACACTGAACTATGCCATCAAGCGGCTTAAGGAAACGAAATAACACATTGAACTGCATGACACTGGACTATGTCATCAACCCGTTTAAGGAAACACCACACATTTAACTGCATGACACTGGACTATGTCATCAACCCGTTTAAGGAAACAACACACATTTAACTGCATGACACTGGACTATGTCATCAACCGGTTTAAGGAAATAACACACATTTAACTGTATGACACTGGACTATGTTATCAACCGGTTTAAGGAAATGGAAACAACACATTGAACTGTATGACACTAAATCATCTCAGTAACCGGTATAGAGAAACAAATGTAGAACTGTATAATAAAACTGGACCATGTCATCAACCGACATGGAGAAACAGAAATTTTAAATATATGACACTGGATCCTGCATGTCAGCTTCCGGGTTAAAGAAATATCATATTGAACAGTATGACACTAGATAATGCCAGTAGCCGATTTAAAGAAACGAACCGTTAAACTGTATGAAACTGGACAATGTCATCAACCGATTTAAGGGAACAAAAACTTGGTATGTAATGTCTGCTACCTGCTTAAAGAGACAACACCTGGAAATGTATTACAATTTATGGCGATTGTGATTTTGCTTCGCAGTAACGTTAATAGTTAAGATATTCTATATATCCTTATTAATAGGAGTTTAGGGGGACATTATGTAGCATTGCATTCATTTTTGCTTCTTAAGCATCTGATTAGAAATATGTTCCAGTAGTAATAAATATATTATATTTTAAATATGAAAAATGGCTTGAAGCTATAATGTCATCTTTTATTGCATGGAAAATTCACATAAGTTATGTTTTTATTACTATGGAAAGCAATATTAATTACTTATTTATACTATATGATATTTATTTTTTAAAGCCATTATTCTGATAAATGTCTTAGTCTCGTTTACAAAAATGAATAGAAATAATGCATATTACGACACATCCAGCATTTAATATTGATCACATAAACAGTCAGATTTTTTTTATTGATCGTTTATTTTTAGTTTTGAAAATGGATCACCAACAATTCTAGGGTATGATGAAAAGAAAGAAACCAGTTTTTGTTTTGATGGGTATGAATGAAGTGAAAGAACAATTTTCTCCTTACTTAATATTACTGGTTTCGGTCTTTACGATTGGGTGAAGGTATGAATGTGTATTCTTACACTTTTATCCTGTTTTTTTGTTGTTGCTTATCACGATATTCTAATATTCTGAAACTGTTTTCTGTCATTATCGATAGGTATCATGAACAGGTAGTGTAATAAACAAGTAGTGTAATATGACGGTCCCTGGAGGATAGATGGCTAACGAAGGCGTCTTACATTTCAGTCGTCTTCCTCTGCTCCTAAATCGGATAACTGTATACGATGGAAAACGTAAAGGTAGCAGGCGACGAACATATAAGAATTATAGTACAAGAGAAAAATAAAATAAAAACGAACAAATATAATCAAAAGCGAAAAACACAAAAAAACAACCCCCCCCCCACCCAAATAAAAACACTAACAAAAAACAAAAAAAAAGGTTCATGCGACACGAATTCTTACAAAACATGGATATGAGATACGATACTACGGAATATGTAACATCTCTTGTAATATTAGAGCATTGCAGTCGCAAACCCATCTTCGCAAAAACCGCAAGGGAAGTAGAAGTTCAGAAGTTCAAATTCCTACAATCAAACACAGAAATTCCGCATGGATCAGAAAAAAACATACGTTTTAAAAGCAGCTGAAATTACTGCATGTATATTATGTAGATGTAGTTAATGTTTTCTTGTTTCTTCTTATTCTTTATTTTCTCTATCTACAAATGATTCAGTGTACATGTAATATGCCTAAAGGTCATTATTCTATTCTAAAAATCCACGTTTCAGATGGTACAATTACACGTTGCATAAATATCTGAAATTTGTCAAATTGCTTTTTTTACTAGCTTAGTCATGCGCGTCCATATTGATAGGGAGCATTAAAAATAGTCCAAGCAACTGAATTATAGATAAAACATACATGTTTTTCATATAATTGAACCTTAAAGCATTGCCAATTGTCACGTCACCATACAATATATACCAAATCACCCGTCGTATGACATAATCATATAATCGATTTGGATTTGAATCATGCATATTTACATTTTGTTAGTTTTTAAGATCAAAAGACCACCATAAATATTTACTGGAATCATAATGTATGGATGAATTCGCATTTGGGTTAGGGTTATGGTGTTTGACGCCACTTTCAACAATATTTCAGTGATATCGTGGCGGTCAGTTTTATTGGTGGAGGAAGCCGGAGTATTCGGAGAAAACCACCGACCTGTCAAAAGTCACTGACACACTTTATCACATAATGTTGTATTGAGTAAACCTCGCCTGAGCGGGATTCGAACTCACAACGTTAGTGGTGATAAAAATTGATTGCATAGGTAGTTATAAACCCAACTACCATACGATCAAGACCACGACGGCTGAACACGCTTTATACCATTCAATAAAAACCATATGCAAAGTATGACGCATCTGTTTGTATTGTATCAGTCGCCTCTATATTACCTTGACCTTGACACAAAGATTCGACGAATTATATTTCCGCATAGTCAGTAGTCTATAGTATATATAATTACTTATGACAGTTTGAGTGTTTACTTGTAACTTCGTTTGACCACAACAAAGTTAAAAGATCCATGTTATCTGCAGGCAACACATCTTGTTCTTCTCTGAGATGTTGTCGGTTCCATGTCTGGACACAATATTGACGTGTTCTACGTCCGTTTTTGATGAATTCTTATAAAATTCTAGAT
This sequence comes from Gigantidas platifrons, assembly GCA_002080005.1. NCBI lineage: Eukaryota > Metazoa > Mollusca > Bivalvia > Mytilida > Modiolidae > Gigantidas > Gigantidas platifrons. Next base: position 55,807 of record MJUT01036083.1, on the reverse strand, counting down.
TGAATTACTTGTAAATGGTTCTCGATGTTGGACATTCGGTTTTGTTAATATCTTGATTAGGCGAGGCGACATTTTCCGATACAACCTATACTATCTGGCATTTCTCTAAACACCCATCCCAGTGTCTCCTTTTAAATCTAAATGAAATATTTGCTTCGAAGCTTGTTCTAATCATGAATATAGTTGAAATAATGTCAAACCGATGTTGAATAACAACCTACCCATGGATTAATATTAGATATATTCGCAAATTTGATTGATTAATAAAAACGTAGAGATCAAATTTACTGCACACTACGCGTTTCTAGAATAACATTCACCAGGTACGCTTAAAACTGAAATATCTGAAAACCAAAATGATTTAAAAGTCTTTGGGAGCAAGAAAATAAAAGGGCCTAAACAAATATGTAACTTATAATAATGTGAGCATCTAATGCGCACAATACGTTTCTGGAATATCCCCATCAAATACGCTTAAAGACACAAAAAAAAAATGGAAATTCAAATAATCGAAAGGCATAAACAGCATAGTCAAAATGTGCTAAAGTTACCTTTGTCTGAACGAAAGGCATAAACAGCATAGTCAAAATGTGCTAAAGTTACCTATGTCTAAAGGATATGAAACTTTATGGCCTTCATACTATTCATATTATTTAGGAACTGTAAGCGTCGATGCTAAATATATCTTATTAATCATGTCAATGTCGAAACATTGACTACTTAATGATACGTAACTATTAAATCAATAACAAGAACTAAAATTAGTGTTAAATATTTTAAAATTTTCTATATTTTGGTTTGCTTTGAGAGTTAATTCCTCTGTGTATAACTTGTTTGTGTATTCATAGCATTTTATGACTCTGCTGTAGTTCATTCAATTTTAAGCTTGATATACATTTTTTTCGCTCAGTCGTTTTGCAGTTTATAGGTGTGTCTTGTGTCAGCAAATATATCGGGAACAAACATTCTGAGAGCATTGCTAAAACAATGCATGTCCCCTACCGGCCACAACTATATCTGAAGACGAACATTCATTGATATATTATTTGTACGCTTGCTTTTTATTCTAGCTTTGCGAAATCAAGAGGAATCGAATTTGCTTGTGACTTCTATTTTTCTTCTAAGTCCAGTTGTTTTCCAGAGTGTTGGAGACATAATTCTGAAGTCTTTAAATCTAGGGTCACAATTCCGTTAAAAGAATAATCAACCGGAACGAAAATCAAACTTGATTTGTAACTTTTCATATAAGGGCTAAATACCATAAATCAGGACAATATATTTGTAATATCCTCACACTCCCTCCAAGAAAGAGGGAAAGCTTTCTCCGAAGTCCTATATAAGGGCCATAATTTCGTATATAAAAAAAATCCATCAACATGTTGAAATATTCGTTTCATAACTTGAATTTTTTACAAAAGCTCAGTATATAAAAGGTCAATATCTCTATCCATTACAGATGATAAAATGTAGAGAACTATCAGAAACGGGATGGTGGATACTGAGGAAACATGTAGTCGCCGGCGATATCTCACCACAAATAAGGGTACTAACAAAATTACCGAACTCCGAACAATCTTCCAAAGGGAAAGTCAAAACTCATAAGTCAACAAACAGACAAAATCAGTCAACAACCGGAAAACTGTGAAAACCGTAATGACCCTGACTTGGTAAAGGCATTTCCAATGAAATGGTGGGTTGAATCAGATTTTAAGGCGCCAAACCTCCCGCTTTCATTACGGTTCAAAGGTTCCGGCTGTTACTATAACAGTATTTATAACAATACTGGGACAAAATAGGTAAAATAGTAGCCAACGCATGTGAAACTATGAAAGCTGACTATGCAAGAAGGTCTAGTCTAACAGGAGTTCGCGTTTGTGTTGTCAGATCTGTTTTAATATTACAATCGTCAATTTATACTTGACAATCACTGTCGCCTCTTTTCTGTTAACATTTTATAATATGAATAATTATGTATAATGATATGTAATATATATGTAAATATTATAATTTCTTTTTTAATTGTATACCATTATTTACTTTAAGCGTGTATATATTTTAATGTTGACCTACTGAATGTACATATGTAGGTATATTGGTTCAGTATATTATTGATTTGCCCCACAATTCTTCTTTTATTTCAACATGTTGCTAATGACCAGTTGATTCTGAACCCAAATATAATATATTTCATTATGTTCTTGAATTCACGGATTGGTTAACCTCCGAACATTGGTAACTCACGAATTAAAAGAAAAACGTATTTCACACTATTCTAATTTTAGAGGATCATTTGCGAAATTTATTGGTGGAAGTCACTTTTGTGCATTCGTTACATTTACATAGACAACTTCCAACGTAAAATTATGAATACATGTTTCATCAACTCGCAGTTGGGAATTAGGGTTTCAAGCCAGTAGTATATATATATATATGTCCATGTAATATGAGATATTAACCTTCTGGTATTGTTTCTTGTTTGTATATGATTAATCTGCTTTGGTTATGATGAATACAGAATACACGTTCAAAAAATGCACAACTATAAAGCAACAGGAAAAGCACAAAAACAAAGGCAAAACACAAAACTTGAACACCTCAAACTCTGACAACGTGCATTAGGTTGACTTAAGCGCTCTGGAAGAATTAACATTGCATGTGCCATTTATAGCGACCTTAGCCGATTTTGGCAATCTTGCTTAGGCCCTTTAGGGTACTTGTTTCCAAAGACTTTAAAGTTATTTCGTTTTCCAATCTTATGAGGGGGCCTGGGTGGCTCAATGAGTTTGGTCGTTGGATCTAACCGCTCATAGGATCCTATCACCAATACGGCGTGGGCTCGCGCCCGGCTTTGTAAATTACAAAAAGGGTGCACTCGACTCGCAGCCGCAAGTGATAAAGGTTACCAGTTGCTTGCCCATGGTCGGTAGTTCTCTCCGGGTATTCCGGCTTCCTCCACCACTATAATTGGTCGCCATGATATAGCTGAAATATTGTTGAAAGTGGCGTTAAACACCAAAAATAAAAAAACATCAATCAATCTTTTGATTATGTGCGATAGTCCAGAAACTCGGCATGCGCACTACATTCGATATTTGCGTGTTTGTTATAGCACCTGTTTGAGAAGTCGAATGGTTCATTACTCTCAAATCTAATGACATTGTTTTAGAAATTATGACCTAATAATGAGTATCATTAATGTTACAGTATATACCCATGCTGTTATGTTTTACCACTGCAATTACGACAGAGATGTGATGTGTATTGATACCACATCCGGAGTTTTATGATATAGAACAAATAATATACTAGCTAATATGCAACAATTATTGGGTATATAGTTTTATTAAAAGGTCAATGAGGACTGACATCCTTGTATTATATTGTAAGCTGTATGTTTGCTAAATTGTATAACTAGTAACTTCAATAAGAATATACAATAACCTTGTTACAACGGTATTCAAAGAAATGACCACATAACTCAAGTCTAAATAAACATATAACAAACAAGCTGTTACTCGTATATTTTAAATTTACATTTAGATTTCTCATTTGTATTGATAATTGCAGCATCTTGATTTTTCACCATTTATGTTTTATTTTGTTCGTTAAGTCTATTCTAATAAATATACATTTTGTACATTAAAATCGAAAAAACATGTTACGCCATTCATACAGAAATCAGTATTAATTAGTATTTAGTGTCATTTAGCAGTTTTAATGACGTATATACAAAAATAATACTATAGAGGTACAAAAAAGCAATAATATTATCAGTTTTACGCGATCTTGTTATCACCAACACTTACACAACAACTAATACTAAATATCAGTTAAACATGATCTTGTTATCTCCAATACTTGCGCAAGAATTATACATACCAGTAACGTTGCACGACGTTTGAGCACATTGGTCCTACATTTGAGCGCAAAATATCCTACGTTTGAGCGCAAAAAAAATCCACGATTGAGCGCATTTTACCTTAGCTATTTACCTAAGAAAAAAAATTAAAATTATAAAACTTATAAAAACCAGTAATATACGATCTTGTCATCTGCAATGCATAAACAAGAACACAAACCAGTAATACACGATCTTGTTATCTCTAATACTTACACAACCAATAATACAAAGCAGTAATACACCATCTTGTTATCTCTAATACTTGCACAACCAATAATATAAAGCATTAATACGCCATCTTGTTATCTGTAATACTTGCACAACCAATAATATAAAGCATTAATACGCCATCTTGTTATCTGTAATACTTGCACAACCAATAATACAAACTAGTAATACACTATCTTGTTTTCTCTAATACTTGCACAACCAATAATACAAACTAGTAATACACTATTTTGTTATCTCTAGTACTTACACAACCAATAATACATACCAGTAATACACGATCTCGTTATCTCTAGTACTTACACAACCAATAATACAAACTAGTAATACACTATTTTGTTATCTCTAGTACTTACACAACCAATAATACATACCAGTAATACACGATCTCGTTATCTCTAGTACTTACACAACCAATAATACATACCAGTAATACACTATTTTGTTATCTCTAGTACTTACACAACCAATAATACATACCAGTAATACACGATCTCGTTATCTCTAGTACTTACACAACCAATAATACATACCAGTAATACACGATCTCGTTATCTCTAGTACTTACACAACCAATAATACAAACTAGTAATACACTATTTTGTTATCTCTAGTACTTACACAACCAATAATACAAACTAGTAATACACTATTTTGTTATCTCTAGTACTTACACAACCAATAATACAAACTAGTAATACACTATCTTGTTTTCTCTAATACTTGCACAACCAATAATACAAACTAGTAATACACTATCTTGTTTTCTCTAATACTTGCACAACCAATAATACAAACTAGTAATACACTATCTCGTTATCTCTAGTACTTACACAACAAATAATACATACCAACTATCTCTGGATGCTTAGCAAAGAAGCAACAAATACCAATTGCATAGTTTTTGCTTTGAGCCGGCTGGCGGTCGAACCCACGATCACCCGCGCTCGAGGCGAGTACGCTAACCATTACACCACTGTTTCGTTTTCATGAATATAGATGAAATATTGCTACCTTGATAACTGTTGATTTTCCCTGTGGTGATGTCCAAGCTTTTATTGACCTTAAACAGCAATCGATCAATCAAACATAGAAAACAAGCTATGATAGACATCAAAGACACAAATGCTAATTCAGTGCGCCTGTCTGCCTTAAAAAGTTGAAGAAAATAATTTAAACACCAAACACTGAAAAGCAGAAAAATACATAGTGTTCAAATGTCAAAACAGCAGCGAGGCTCCATATTATAATGCTAAGTCATAGATTACATTATGAAATATCCTATTGAATAAGAAGCCATATTGGCCGTGATCTATAGTTGCTGGATCTAGACAGGTGCTTATCAGTACCAAAAATGCCCTGTGGTGTCGAAGTGTGCCTCCATACAACTTTAAGTGATGACATTTGCCATGGTTCTAATAGGAAGTCGGCGGTTTTCCCCAGATACAACATTTGCAGCAAGGATGTAAACTATTTTTTTTTGGTTATGCTTAATCCATAAACAAAAGTACAAAAGTAGATGTAAAGCATGAGCTCTGTGACCGGCTTATGGATCCTAATTGTTTAGATAATCATATAGTTGCATTGCATTTTGACAAAGCGACTACATATACTCTCACAGCAAATAAGATTGGGCTAATTCATATTTACTGAAAACATGGTTATGCTATAAATAGAGCAAGAAAATAGACAGGGCAAAATAAAAGATAAATCAAATTTATATATGATATATATACATATTTATCATCAGATGTGTTTTACCTATCTTGTAGATGTATATTTGCCACATCTCCACGTTCATATTCTTCTCTTTCTAGCAATAAAGATGGATATCGTCTTGTTGACCTGTCGGATGTGCGGAACATCTCAGGTGTTATCTTCGTTTGGTTGTCACTTAAATTTATGTCTTCAAGTTGCTTTCTACTGGTTTCGCCTACGAAGATGCAAACTAAGATCACTAAGTAGTCTCTAAATATGTGTCAAGATTGCCCCAATAGCTTTATTCACAAGATCCTGATGATGCAGATAAAGAGTAAGACATAATCTTCATCTTAATCGGTAAATCTAAGATTTGGAAAGAATTCATAATTACAGAAGTTAATGCATGAAAATATCCTTGAAATGATCAGATAAATGATGATACCTGATAACCGAAATTAACTCCGTCATAAATTCTGTCTTAAGGCATTTTTAGTTACATAAACAGAAAATTCAGTGTAAATTGTAAAAATGGAACTGAAGTTTATATGTCTAGAGGCACAGGTCAGACTCAGACATCCGTATGTTATTTCAGATTAAAGAGAAAGTAATACCACAAACTTGTTTCTGTTGTCGTACAAGCAGACCGGATGTGAACTTTGCACTGTATCCACACCACTTTGTAATTTACATATACTATAACTTATAGCGTGAATAAATACTGTAATTATTATTAAAACTATGGTTTACAGCCCTCGGGCATAGATTACCTTAGGGGTCGTCGTGGTCGTGATCGTATGGCAGTTCGATTTTGAATTACGTATGCATCAGTGTCTATCACCACTAACGTTGTGAGTTCGAATTCCACTCATGGTGAGATGTTCTCGATACAACATTATGTGATTTATTTTGTCAGTGACTTGGGTCGAGTCGGTGGTTTTCTTCGGGTACTCCTGTCCCCCCCCCCTCATCACTAAAACTGTTCGTCACGAGTATAACGGAAATATTGTTGACAGTGGCGCTAAGCACAGTCCCCAACATCCAGAGATGACCTTGGCTGATATTGGCAATATGGTTGATGCCCTTTGGTTTGCTTGGTCCAAAAGACTTTTAAATGATTTGACCTTCCAATCTGTTTATTTTAAGCGTACTTCATGAAAGTTATTCCAGACAGTGGCGAACTCGCCCACCGGGATACCGGGAAATTTCAAGGTGGGCCTCAAAGTGATGATCCATTCGTTTGACTACGTTGTGGGATTAAGTGGGTCCTTTTGACTGGGCCCTTTCACAAGTTTTCTCGGTAGAAATTTTCGACCCAGTCCGCCACTGATTCCAGACAACCCGTCGTGCTCACTCAATTCGACATCTACATTTTTATTATAACACTGGATAATACAAACCTTCTGTTAGATACCTCCCTACTACATACTGACCACTTCAGTAATCTGAGGATTATGTCAGAGGAATACGTACCATTTGAAAAAGAGAACAAAAGGACAAACAACGACCCACAAAACACTACACAGAAAACTAAAGATAGAACAACACGAAACCGGGGGAGAATTCATGTGCTCCGGAAGGGTAAGCAATTCCTGCTCCACATGTTCGTTACGTAGTGTAAATCGTGATTGTTGCATGATGTAATTAATGACCAAGTGGAATGGCACAAATGTTCAAATTTATTATAGGTTTAGATTTACATTTTGTAGTGTGTTTTGTTCTTTTGTACAGTCATGTTTTTGCTCATGTTTGATATAGATTTTTTTTATAACAATTTATTTTTCTCTCGATTTAACTCTTAACTATAAGATTTCAGCAGCTCCCTTGACAGTTCTATCAGTTTATTTTCTGTCTTATTTCTGTATGATACTTTGATTCTTCAGAGACCAAATCCCATTCTTCATTAACACATGTAACATTTATTTGGAATATGACCCGCTCATTTTTAATATAGTAGGGTAAAATAAAATGGAAAAAAATACCACACAGACAGAACAGTTCCAAAATGCAATGGAAAAACCGTGGAAAGGGGCAAGATTGATTATCCTATCACACAAATACGTGACCGCTCACTGTCCTGGCTTAATACAGGCACTTCAACAAAACGTGGCGGGGTTAAACTAGCTTTATGGACCCAAACCTTCCATCTTAGTGAAATGATGCGGTCATGAAGATGTTTTATGGAAGTATCGTTTTCTTAATTGATTCCAAACCTACTGCTTAATGATTATTTTTTGCTTTTTAAGTCAACTATGAAGAATCTATTTGTCGAGGAGTAACGTGGCCTATTAATAATGCAGAATAATACTGTAATTGAACATACATTTTGTATCATTTGACTATAAGATCTCAAAGAAATACGTCATATTGTATTCAGTACGAATACATATTAATCCAAAGGTCAGGCAAGCAATACATGTCTACATGTCTATAGCATTAAGTCATCATATTGCACTAACATACTATATAGAAACAATTCAGAATGTGATATGAAGTATGAAAAAGATCTCTCTCTCTCTCTCTCTCTCTCTCTCTCTCAAAACTCGGCAAAATAAGGTTGTTCGAATTGTACTTATTACTTGTACCCTATCACATTGGTACTTTTTTTCTGATTCTCTTTTTAACTTGATTACATCCTCAAACATTAAATTCGATGACTATTTGTCATGAGGATATGTTTTCTTATCTTAAAACTTAAATGATACGAACATGAGCGTGATGATATATATCTCGTGTTGTTACACAATAAACTTTGTTTAGTTTGAAGTTTTTACTTTGTTTGGCACTATTTTATCAGAGGATTATTGCAACACAATCCGATTATTGTTCTGTCAAATTTGATAACCATCTGATTAAATTGTATTGACAGCAAACATAACATTTATATGATCACCATTCGTTATTTTTTCGTACTGAAATAACTCATTGAAACCTTTAAAAATACAACAGATATAGTTGCAGCAGAAAATTGGTAAATTAACCTTATTTCGCAACGAATTGCAGACATGTTTACTCTTTGAATCAAAGTCGATTAGTAGCAAACACTGGATCAGAGAAATCAAAAAATTGGTAAATTAACCTTATTTCGCAACGAATTTCAGACATGTTTACTCTTTAAACACTGGATTAGAGACATCACATCTAACGCATTGCGTTCAAGAGTAGTAAGACATATGTCCAATTTTTAGAAAGTTCTGTCTTCTAGGATTTATTTCGTGGTTCAACTTTTCTTTTGTCCTAGTCCTGATATGCTTATTTTATATTTGCATGTAGATACGAGCTAACCCATGGTATTCTAGAGTACCGAGTCGTATTTTAATTTTTAAAATGTTCTGTCTTCGAGAAATTCATTTCTTCATGGTTCTGATATCCTTGACTTGTATTTGCATGCACACACCGGGCTGTTGTATATGACCTAACGCGATGTGTTCTAGAATAATATGTACAATGGTTGGGAAGTTCCGTCTACCAGGAATTAGTTTCCAATTTCTTAGTCATGATAATCTTGTTTTGTATTTGCATTGCATTTTTATCACTCCATTGATGAGTGAATTAATATACCCGTTTGATATTCTCTATCTATAGTATATATATTTGTGTTAGTATCCATGTCTTTGCTAATATTAATATTTTTGATATTTCCATTTTGCTGTATCAATTTGCTACCTTTAATTTTATATATCTTGTGTAAGGCTTTGCATCTAATAATTCATAACTCACATATAAACAATGATATGTTCCGTTTATCGTATAGTCACAATCCATACAGTCCTTATTACAGGGTTTGATCAAGAGTAACACGACAGGTGTCACATGTGGAGCAGGAACTAATTACCCTTCACCTGTGCATGAGTTCACTCCGATTTTTTGGTGGGGCTCATGTTGCTCGATATTTGGTTTTCTGTGTAACGTGGTTATCCTTTTTCTTTTGGCCATTGTATTATATATGTCCTTCTTTGATTTACGCTTCTCGTTAACTCTTTGGTGTCTTCAGTCTATTCTAACAATTGACATGTTGTAGATACAGTATTGACTACTTGACTACGAACAAATCTCAACAATATTATATAGGAGAGTATCCAAGTCCGAGTAAAATAACAATACGGATACAAAAGCAAACACCGTACAAAAAATATGTATATAGCTTATCCTTGCTTTATTCTACTTTTTGTTTTGCTGTGGTACATATGATACATTTCAATATATGAGAAATATCATGGAAATATTGAAATAATGGTGTAAATCGACTGAAGACCCAAGAATAATAGCGTATTATCTTGAAGAGCACATAATGGAAATTATTTTTTATGGTACATTTTACTCGATTGATTTTTATATTTTGATTTTGACAAAACAAGTCTTCAACTATTGGCTTTAACAAGTACAAACAGTCCCTCGTGTAAATACCAACAGCTTTATTTTGTAAAACATCGTTTATAAAAGGCATGTTAAGTGTTGAACAAAAAATAACCCTCGTTTGTGGTTTTTCCCCACTTTGTTTCAGTTGATTTTTTTCCCTTTCTCGTAACATAAACGAATAAAAAATATCTAATTTGAAAGAGGAACAAACGGTAGTAAAAGACAGTCTGTTTTATTTCATTCAACATAACGTGCAAAAAATTTATAAATTCGTGTAATTGACCATTTGTTACTCAATGCATGCATGCAGGCATTATTTATTTATTTTCATTAAAAAATAGTTTGGATGTTATATGAAAACAAACATTTATAGTCTTTTTATATTATTTTTCAGAATGTTGATTGTTCCCTAGAGGAAAAACATAGCTCTTCTCACTTATAATATTGAATATAGTAAAATACCATTTGATACCAGCCTCCTAATATAAATGAAAAGAACCTTTACAGAAACCGAATCAATGCAGCTTCATGGATAATTAGCTCTGTTTCCGATCCAATTTTTCATTTCCAAATTGAATACACAAGTTGCTTCAATTCGCCAGTCAGTCGCCTATGTCTAAAGGCCAAAGTAATTTTTTCGAGAACAATAATTTTGTAATATGATAGTTTAATTTTTACAATGGGAGCAATCTAACAATTTCTGTTTCATTCTTGTCAATTAAAAAGTTTATGACCAAATAAATAAAAAAAAATATGATATGAAAATCTTAGGTATGGGGATGATATGTGTATTAGATTGTTAGGTGCAAGTTGCACGATTTATAAAAATTGATGAACGATACGGGACAATAGATACGAGTTAAGTATTTCCTAATTAGATCAGATATGAAGCTGATCCCGGGGCTTTCTAACAATACCGATACCTCTTATTTTGTTTATTAGATATTGATGCTATTAAGATAAAAGGGCAAATATAGATCATATCTGCTTATGATATAGTAAATCCTTCACTCCACACAAACTTACTAAACCGAGATCAAAGTCAGGTTTATCGCCCAAAATCTGCCTTTATTGACGGATGTGTTCATTTTTCTGTCATACATATAACAAAAGTTTATGTTATTAAATTGTGCATGAATTAAAACTTTCTTCTCTTAATCCTATACAGGGCGATAATGTCAGTGTGTTCTCTTCATTAGATTGGTTTGAGTTTGGTTTTATGGTGTTTAACTCCACTTTCAACAATATAGATATGTTGTGCCTAATGCACAATATATTATTTTGATGATTGTTTTTTTTATTAATTTATTTTTTTAATAATTTACAAGGCGTAATGTTACTGTAGCCTCTTCGTTGGATATTTTTGTCCCTAATGCACATTATATTTTGATAATTGTTTTTTTATTTATTATTTTAATAATTTACAAGGCGTAATGTTACTGTGGTCTCTTCATGGAATATTTTGTTCATAATGCTCAATATATTTTGATGTTTTTTTAAAATTTATTCTTTAATCACAAGGCGTATATTTTGTCCAAATGCACAATTTATTTTGATGATTTTTGTTTATTTATTCTTTAAATCATTTACAAGGCGTGATGTCAGTGTATTCTCTTTATTGGATATTTTGTCCTAATGCTGTAATATATTTTGTTGATTTTTTTTTATTTATTCTTTTAATTAAACACACGTGTTAAAACCTTTTACATCTGTTCCATCTGATAGAATAATTTACTGTAATTATTATTGATTTTCTATATTTTAATCATCATACTTTGTATTTTCATATTCTCAAAAACTCAATTTTAACATCATTTATCAAAATGCTGTTATCACAGCTTTTCAGCTGGCAACAAGTCAGATTTTATTGATTGCATTTTTTTTTCTTCTTCAAATTACGGGTATTTGAAAAAAAAAAAAATAGCAGAAAATACAAGTGAAAAATTGTTGATAGAAGTCAAATTTTATTGATTGTAATTTTTTTCCCTTCTTCAAATTACGGGTAACTGCAACAACAACGAAAATAGTAGAAAATACAAGTGATAAATTATCAGAGTTGTTTCTGTTGATAGAAGAATATCACCTTGCTCCATACGGGTTTAAGTTTCTTCTTCTTCTTCAAATTACGGGTATCTGAGAGAGAGAGAAAAAAAATGGTAGAACATACAAGTGATGATGAATTGACAGTGTGTTTCTGTTGATAGAAGACAATCACCCTACTCTCTAAGGGCTTAAGTTTATCTATGCTATTGCATATGTATATTTGACAAAAGAAAATGTATTAATTATTAACAATGATATCAAACTAAATCTATGTTTTGCAATATAATCTAGATAGCAGTGTGATATTGTAATGAATTCTAAATGACTTTTAATTTGTAATGTCATTTGGACCGATATTTACAAAGACAGATAACTCCAAGTTATCTCCAAAATAGCATATGGTATTTTCCTACGCAGGTAAAATGATGAACTTTTTGTATTGGAAAGACGAATCTGTACTACTTTGGTTTTATCTTTGGTGTTTATTTACAAAGGGAAACGTTGACGATTATTTTTGTTTTTGTTTTGTAAATGAAACCAATACCTCGTATAGGAAGAAAACCAAAAATGAAACTAAAATCCGTCTTCTAGAAAAATATATATAGTTTTTATACAGAACAAGCCGTCACATAGGCTTAATATGAGTAAACAATTTAGATTTTAGTCCCAATTTTTTATTAAGGTAAGAGATTTTAAAAATAAAAATATACACCTAAGTCAGTATATTAATATTTTTATCATTCATATTTATTACCAAATTTTGTGATTTTGGTGTGAAATGTATAGGCATATATTTTGTTTTTTGGGGAAATTCATGAAAATGAATTTATATTTTAGAATAAAAACTGAATCATTATCAATTATTTTAGGCTGAACAATTATAGCTTTTGAAGTATTATTATGATTATTAATTTAAAAGAACTGTATATATTTGTTTGCTTATGTACCTTATTAGCACTCCTATAAAAAGCTTTGAGATAGATGTATATTTGTGGATTTGGCCGATCGAGGAAACTAAATGCACCCAGTCGGTAATATGTAGTACATGAAAACAGATTTTGATCTTTATAAAAATTATCCCCCAAAAAACCCCCCGATTTTTTTAAAACAATTCACAAAAGTATTGGTAACTACCCCGAAAATTCGCATATTTTTGTTATAATCCAGTGACATTATTCATTATTAAATGTACTTTCTCTCTTTTTAACTATTGATATAGTTAAAATTGAGATCTCCAAATCTCCCTTCTAAATTCTGAGATTTTTCTTAATTGCAAACAATAGAAAGAAATGTGCAATGATATAGAGACAAAAATTACAGATAAAACGTCTATTAACGTATAACATTCCACCAGTCCTGGAGATAACACATGAATATTATTTTTGTAAATTTATTGAAGAACAATATTATTTCCATAAACGTATCAGAGCTTATTGCATATAGACAACTGTAGTCAATGCTTAAAATCGAACTGAAGGAATTTTCAAAATACAGGAAGGACAGTTAACTTGGTAAGACAATTTTGTTTTGTGAAGTACATGTAGTTTTACATTGTTTCACTCATTGTTATTTACTTTGATAAATAATAATATTTGTGTGTCTTGGTGTATTGTTGTCAATTTTATATCGTGCTAGTATATTTGATAGTTTTAGCTTTGTTGTACTTATTTATTCAAATATATTATTTACTGTACAATAAAACAATGGCCTTAGTATAATTTTGATGCAAATATAATAAGTCATTGTTTATATTAAAATGTTAACAATATCACATGTATCATGTACTTACTTTATCGTGTAAACAAACACAAAATATGCACATGACATTTCTGTAATAAGATGCAAAATACAGAAAACATACGACAATATTCACCTATATATATATATTAGAAAATTCAAACGCATTTTCAAATCCAGTAAAATTATTATTTCTCTTTTTATTATAAATAGAAACATCAAAAGGTAAAAATAAATTCACCAAATTTCTCTTCTGTATAATATATTCTGAGATTAATCCTCATTAAAACAATAGAGAGAAATGTTCTATGACCCAGAAGCGGAAGTTATATAGAAACGTCCATTATCGTGTACAACATTCCACTAGTCATACAGATAACAAATAAATATTATTTTTGTAACTTGTATTAAAGAAATATATCGTTTTGAGAATTCGTTTTGTCTCTTTCTACTATTTTGGTATTTTATTTTGGTATTGTTTCGACAGTGTGGTATGTTTTGTTTTTCCATCTTATTCCAAAAAGACTTTGTGATTGTGATTAAGCATATTTTGAATAAATCTGAAAATTCCGTGTTTATTCTAAGTCTCAAATATGGAGGAAATATTTTAATATAATTTACAGTAATTAAGAAATTGACTTAAAAAGTTTGAAATGAAATATTCATTTATTGTTGTATTTTTTGTATTATATCTTTTGGTACTCCGGTTTCCTCCACCAATAAAAATGACCGTGGCGGTTGAAAGTGGCGTTAAACACCATGGACCGTGTCAACAAAGCTGTCTTAGGACTAAGACATATAGGATGGTCTTAGGATATATCTTAGTCCTAAGTCGGGTCAATGAAAGTGTCTCAAGTTAAGATATCTCCTAAATATTGTCCTAAAGTTAGGACAACCAAAAACGTGTCCTAAGACTATCCTAGGATAGTCCTAAGTTAGGATATCGTTAGTTTGCTGAATAAAATACTATTGTGACGTTCAACTTCATCCAAAAGCGTTTGTAGTTCGGACTCAGTAAAATTCGGACTTCGTTTCCTACTCATAATGACGATATACAGTACTGCTGGCAACAACGATTTGTAATAAAATGAATGTACATGTACGTCGGCTTTATTTATAATATAAAATACACGAGATTGTCCTTTAACCCTATACATGACCGACTGTGTGACACGGTGACACTTTAAATTGAATAGATTGCACTTACTTGTACATTGTTGAAAAGTTTTTAATTGTTTAAATGAAATATTAGAAATACAAAAAGTTATCATTCATCTTTTATAATAATTATTTTTTAAAGTCATATTTTATTTTCAATACAAATTTTATTTATTTAAATTAATTTTTATGTACATGTATTTTTTGTTTAGAAGATATCGCCAAATATTAAATACATTGACTGTAAATTTCATCTACATGTATTTATTGCTTTGTTTATTATGTTAGGACAATCATAAGACCATCCTAGTTAAGATAGTCATAAGATAGCTTTGTTTTACAGTCTTAGATATGTCCTAGGATAGTCCTAAGATTATCCTAAATTATGTGCTAAGATATGTCTTAGGACAAATCTTAAGATAGTTTCATTGACACGGCCCCATAAACCCAAACCCTCTTCATATATTTATATACATGTAAAGGGAATATAATTGTGATCCACGCACGGCGTTTTTAACCATCCCTTGTAAATAATATGAAACTGATTAAGTAATATAATTCTACCGTTTATATATCGTATGTGACTTTAAGAAGAAACGTGTGATAAAAATTGCTTTTATAATTGATATGATTTAAAATTCAAATGGATATGTACAGAGATGAGATTTAATCACAAATGAAGAATAATTAGTTCATACAAGGTTAACTGATGTATTCAGTATATTTAAACTTTATGATAATCAAATGTTCAGGTACCATATCTTAAATGTCTATGTGAAATAAAAACCCTAAACGTTATTTAGTAATGGCCGACGATATAACTAACCGGAACAACACGAACCACGTTCCTCCTCTGGGCAAACATCTTTGTGTACTGGTGACGGTCCGATCCACAGCTGTCCACCACGACACGTCACCATGTGTCGGATAAAGGATGACCTCTTAATGAGAGGTTGTTAGGCTATAATAATAGAAATGCTTGAACGTGGACAAATGTGTGCCCTTTTTGTAGAGAGCCAGACTCAAAGACCCATTTGCAGATAATAAAAAAGTATTAGGTGCATTGAAGCGCCTACCCAACTCTACATGCTTTTCATGGGCAGTAAAACATCGTTGTTCGGTTGTCCCATGCCTCTGTCATTTCGTTGTTCGGTTGTCCCATGCCTCTGTCATTTCGTTGTTCGGTTGTCCCATGCCTCTGTCATTTCGTTGTTCGGTTGTCCCATGCCTCTGTCATTTCGTTGTTCGGTTGTCCCATGCCTCTGTCATTTCTATACACTTTTTAAATGTTGGTGGAATTGTTCTCGCCCTGAATATGCATGAAATATTTGTCGCTGGTTCAAACAATCAATCAATAAATCTGGCAAACCAGTAATTCCAAAATGCAGACAAACCAACGACAGAAGTTGGATGGACATCTAGATCCTGGATTTGGGACAGACATACTAAAGCGGCCAAATAAAACATGCTTAAATGCTAAATCACAAAAAAATGATGGGATACATATTTTTTATTTTGTTGTCACTACGTAGATAGTGTTTATGTATAAAACAAATGTAATAAAATATATTAATTTGCTCCCACGGTCTTATTTAATATAGCAATATACCACATGGATATGCTAATTTTTCTGTAGTGAAAAAAAAAAAAAATTTTGATTCTCTTTCCAGCAATGTGATACTGGGTAGCTATAAAGTACCAAATCACAAGTTAAACTGCAGTGGTGACTTTTACAATATTTCAAACCACAAGAGAACCACTCTGGATCATCCAACCCCAAACTACACAATACAAACGGAAAGCAATATAGGTACAGCATGTAATATATAGATTCTGGTTTTGAGATATGCACCGATGAAGGAGATCCTTACAACCTCTCTATTGATAATAAACACCCAACATGCATATAAATGACAACTAACCAATAAAAATACCTGCAAAAGATTCATTTCAATTCCAAAAGTCCACACGCTATCAAAGAGTACGATAATATACAAATATGGACTCTACAATAACAGGGTCAATGACAATCTGGATGAAATCACATATCTCACTTGCTCCAGTTTACTGATATATCGCAGCATTGGAGATCTGAAGAAACTTCATTACGAGTCACATGCGAGTGGCCTTATGTCATGAATATTTAATGATATGATAAATACGGGAAATGGCCTTTTTCTACCAATAGTATAGCTCGTAGCAAACAAAGCAGATTAATTTAAAATTATAGCTCTTTCATAGTCACCTAAGCAACATTTTCATTTGACGGTAACATACGGTCACGCGCATATAACCCATAGTGGGGTTTCTTCAGATATCCCATGGGCGCCGCGACATATCAGTAAAGGGGAACACGTGTGAGATGTGATATTGTTTTCCATCCATCTGTAGGCTATTAGTATGTTTGACTTGTTTTTGTCTTGTCCATCCATCTGTAGGCTATTAGTATGTTT
>MJUT01036083.1:0-30999 GCA_002080005.1 Gigantidas platifrons | reverse complement strand
CCCCCCCCCCCCCAAAAGCTAATTCAATTTAAAACAAAAAAAAGTACAATGCATATAGATAGTGACAGATTAATTAAGAAATAATTATTATTGATCAGGTACAGTACTGTGAATTAACAGAGGAGTTGTCAGGAAAACAATACCACAAAATGTTGGAGTGATGATTACAAATGAAACAAATGAAATTAATTATGAATAAGAAAGGGGATTTCTACAATATCAAACAGAATTTGTTATTGGATAATTCTGATAATCGTCTATTATGTCTAACATTATCTGTTTTATACTGATTTACTACTTGTCTAATGTCATATACTGTAGATATTAATTGATAAAGAATTTTTTTTGGGGGAAAACTAATGAAACTTTCAAATTGAACATTTGCATACTACTTGCCTAATGGCATATATACATATTAATTGATAAATATATTTTTTTTTGGCGAAACCTAATGAACATTTGCATTCTATACGAGCTATTACAATTCTCTAAATGTGACATAAATAAAATTTTATTTAAATTTTTCAGTATTTGTTATAATTGTGATATAATCAGTGTAGCATCCATGCGCTGTGAAGAAAAAAAAATATGTATAAAAAAAGTATGGGATAAAAATGTTGTCAAGCAAGCAAAGCATTCATAACATTTTGTGTTAAGTAGAAAATTTAGTATTCTTCCCACAAACATCCTCAAAATATCGTGACTAAAGAAACAAGAACTTTTCTTCACAACAAAGAATCACAAACAATTTTGTAACGCTGTTAAACACTTTATCTTGATTTTCATAATATTTCGGTAAGCATTTCTTACAAGGGTCAGTAAAATGCCTTGTATTGCATTCACGCTTGAGGACGTAAAGCTCCTATCTCTTCATCACCAGTGACGAGAAGTTGTAATCCGACATTAGTTATCTAAACCTTTCCATCTGATTTTCAATACATACTTTATCGATATATCCACTTATCAAGATGAAAATTATTGGTTTGATTCTAAAAGTTCTCCATGTGTTAAAAACCTCCGGAATGTCTTCCACGGTAAATGTAATATTTGCGTGGTACTACACACAGTGTTTTAAAGTGGCGATGATCCGACCGTTTAACGCAAGACCTTTTTTTCTTGAAGGTATGAGATGGTATTACTGATAATTATATAAAGACTGTAAACTAAAAAGAATATATTGTGAGAATATTTTGATCAGATTGATACTTTTAAAAAATACTATAACCTTGGATATTTTTTTAGCCATTTTCACTATTTGACGAGGTTTATGGTTAAAGAACACATTACCCCCTCCCTGTAAGCTTTCCAATGCATTGTCTTTTTTTTGGATTACAAGAAAATGAAAAAAAAAAATAAAAAATTACAACACTGTATAGGAACAGTTCCAAAGTCCAATAGAAAAATCGTATAAATAGGTATATTTAATTTCATATTTCTTAGATAATTATGAGACGAAATATCCTTTTTAGCTTAATTCTACATGTTTGTTTAAAGAGTAATATTTACTTTAGTTGAATACCTATTTCCCATTAGGAAATTAATTTATTTAAAAAAAAATTTCAAGAGAAACATCTGTAAAAATGTCATAATACTATAGATATAAAAATATACAATGTATACATTTTGGCAAAAATAAAAGAATATGCTGAAGATAGAAAAAAAAATATTGTCGCAGATTTTTTTTTAGTATGTTATTGTATGGGGTGGTGTAAAAAAGCGAAAATCAAACGGGGCATTAATTAGACCTCAAGGATAGAGGGAATGCTTGTAAGTTGTGTTTTAGAGTGATGTAAATGGGTCTAACACACAGCAACAATGAACCTCCTGCCAATGGGACAAAGATACTGCTATAATTTAATGCGGACGGCATTGTTGATTCTGCTGATTCCATCTCTATCTGTCAAACAAAACTGTTTTGGGGCGCCTCATTGGCGCTGTAACTAAATACCATTGTCTAACTGTTCTTTATAATATTATTCATAGTAATGCTTTTGTAAAAGTGAATTAACATTTATTGCATAAATGAATAAAAAATGCAATATTATCAAAAAAATAAAAATATGACGGAATAGAAACAAAAAAGTTTTGCTATAATTTTTTTTACACCCCATCCCCTCCTCCTCTAAAGCAAAAATAATTATATTGATTTATTTAAACTCGTTCTTTAATTTTTAATTTCAATAAATTTGCAGTTATTTTTTGTTTATCCCGTCTATTCACAAATATAGTAGTCCTGTCAAAATGGAGATCCAAGTGTTATTTTGTTTTATGTTATATATAGCTCTAACTATCTTTTTTTTTACTAACTTATTCATTTTACATAATTATCATTAATTTGTAAATGATACATTCAATCTATATTTACTACAAAATGTAGGTAGATATATCTTATCGTCCGATTTTTTGTGGGTGTCTGATCTTTTTGTTTCTTTGCATATTATTTTTCTCTTTCTTTGTTTTCTATCCACAAAAGGTGGCTTTATTTATCATATCATAAATATACAGTAATTTGTGTGTAAATCTCCGATCTAAAATTGAAAGAAAAAAAAAATAGAATTTAAAAATTGATATTTTCTGCAAAATGTTGACCTGCTCAGTATTTTGTTTTTTGTTCAGCATAATTATTTCAATGAAAAATCTTGTTCTCTTTGAAATTTTCTAAATACATTAAATAATTATAACATATAAAATATGATATTTAATGCACTTTATCGTATAAAGATAAAAAAGCAGTTATCTAATTTAGAGCACACGACACTGTCTAGAATAACCTTTACCCTTTACCGGGTACTTTCGAGTCAAAAGATTTGAAAGTAAAATATTTAAAATGTCTTTCAGGGCAAGTAAGTCAAAGGGCATAAACAAGTAAGCCACAATCGACTATGGTGACCTTTGACCCGAGGGAGTTTGACCTTAGTGTTAACAAGAATTACATTACTTACGAACTGTAAATTTCAAATATAAACATATCTTATAAACCGTGTCAGTCCCGAGACACTGACTACTGGGTGGATGATACCCTCGTGGTGTACCATCTGATCTGAGGTATTGAATGCGATAGTAATAAAAACGTAGATATCTACAACTGAGTGCGCACCACGCATTAGAATCATATCTCTTAGTACTGACTACTGGGTGGATGATACCCTCGTGGTGTACCATCAGAGGTATTGACCATGTGATAGTTATAAAAACATAGATCTCTGTAACTGAGCGAGCACCACGCATTAGAATCTTGCCTCTTAGTACTGACTACTGCATGGGTGGATGATACCCTCGTGGTGTACCATCAGAGGTATTGACCAAGTGATAGTTATAAAAACGTAGAAATCTACAACTGAGTGCGCACCATGCATTGTAATCTTACCATTTCAGACAACATGATGTAACTCCCTGTTTTGGAAGTGAGTATGTGTTGTCTGGTGTAATGTTCTCATTCTGTTTTAATTCTATGTTCACTGGTGTTCTTTTGTATGTTCAGATTGTAATGTTCTCATTCTGTTTTAATTCTATGTTCACTGGTGTTCTTTTGTATGTTCAGATTGTAATGTTCTCATTCTGTTTTAATTCTATGTTCACTGGTGTTCTTTTGTATGTTCAGATTGTAATGTTCTCATTCTGTTTTAATTCTATGTTCACTGGTGTTCTTTTGTATGTTCAGATTGTAATGTTCTCATTCTGTTTTAATTCTATGTTCACTGGTGTTCTTTTGTATGTTCAGATTGTAATTTTTTAGTGGGGTTCGTTTTACTCAACCTTTTATTTTATGTATATGTTTTGTAGATCGTTGTTTGTCTTTTTGTCCTTTTTCTTTTAGCCATTGTGTTGTCTGTCCTTCTTCGATTTACGGATTCTGATTACCCTTTTGGTATCTTCAAACTCTTCTTTTTACTACACCTCCCCCCATAATTGTGTTTTTTTACCTTTAATGTAGATCAACGTTGTTTATCAATATATCACCCTCTGTAGTGACAACACAGACCATTATTAAACAAACTGCTGACGATTACTATATCAGGAAAGTCTATACTGTTGTTGTATTGATGTATAATAAGAGAAATGAAAGTCAATCAAATTAAGGTCATGGGGCAATTTGAATACAGGTTTTTGTAACTCTGTATGGCTTGAGGGTAAGCGTTTAAATCAACTCCTGGATTGATGTACCTGATTATATCTCTTTGTAATATTGCTATATATTGTCCATTTTATAAAAATCCTGATGACCAAAAATAAATATAATAAGATCAAGGTATACATTAATGATATATGCGTCGTTACACTCGACCAAGTAAACGTTAGAGAAATCTGAATGGGCAATCATAGAAAAACGGTGATATCAAATTTAGTGCACACGACGCGGTTCTGGAATAACCTTCATCAGGTACACTCAATATCGAAATAGTGGAAAGCCAAATAATTTAAAGGTGTTTGGGAGCAATTAGCCAAAAGACATGAACAGGATAATGGACAGTCAAGAGACATTGCTGTCAACATTGGGCACATATGATACAGGACGAAGACTAAAAATATATCAGCAAAACAGGCCATCCAGAAAATCGGGCGTGAACCTAGATGTTCGACAAGGGCAAGGAACCTCTAAATTCGGATAAGCAAAGTAAATGATTACTAGTATATAATAATGTGGTCTTGTCCAGGTAATATGCCAAAATATTACACAGGTCTGAGAGACATATTACCCGACCCGAAGGGGAGGGATATGTCTCTCAGACCTGGGTAATATTTTGGCATATTACCTGGAGGGGAGGGATATGTCTCTCAGACCTGGGTAATATTTTGGCATATTACCTGGAGGGGAGGGATATGTCTCTCAGACCTGGGTAATATTTTGGCATATTACCTGGACAAGACCACATTAATATCATTATTCTACGGAGTGTCTAATTGTCCAGGTAATATTCCAAAATATTACCCAGGTAATATGCCAAACTATTACAGTACCAAATATCACTACAGAAACTTACACTAAGCATAATAATATAAAATATACAATGCAATGTTATTAACAAAGATTATTGTACGAACTTGACCTCAAATGAGATCTTTTCATTGGCTATAATCTGCATTTTAACAGCCGATGTGTATACAGAAAATATGTTGTAGGATGGGAAAATCTTTTAAAAGCCGTAGTTATGAATGAAGTTTAGTTATAGCTACACTGACCTCAAATGATATCTTTTCATTGGCTATAGTCGGCATTTTAACCTGTTGTACGATGGGAAAATCTTTTAAAAGCCGTAGTTATGAATGAAGTTTAATTATAGCTACACAAACAATCAATAGACACACAGGTCAACTTATATCAGTCAACGCATTGGGTTTAGCATACAAAACAATACAATTTTATGCAACCAAGTTCGTACAAAAATATTATCAGCCTTAAAATGGGAGACATTGACATTTAAAAGGTAGTGAATCAATTGTACGGTTCCAGCTTCGCTGTCACCGTGCAATTGATTCACTACCTTTTAAATGTCAATGTCTCCCATTCGCTATCACCGTACAATTGATTCACTACCTTTTAAATGTCAATGTCTCCCATTTTAAGGCTGATAATATATAGTATAATTCAAACACCTTAAATGCATGAAAAATGTTTATGGGGAAACATATAATTTCTTATTTCTCTGATGTTTTTGCCTAACATACATTTGTAATTTGAAATTGTAATTAAAGTATGCTTTTGATATAAAACGGAAGAACATGACTCCCACAAAGAAATATTAGGACAAGTATTAATATTTACAAATAACAGTAATATGAATTTTGAGAATGACATTTTCTCCTGAAAAAAATAGGTATCATGATTTTGGGTTAGGGGTTAGGGTTTTGGTGTGTAGTGCAACTTTCAACAATATTTCAGTTATATCGTGGCGGTCAGTGTTTTGGTGTAGGAAACAGGAGTATCCGGAGACAACCACACCGACTTTCCGCAAGTCTGTTAAGAAAATAACAATCACTCTCATATTGATAGTGTAGATGCGTATAATGCAGCGCACATGACACGTTTCTAGAGTACACTTCATCAGCCTTTGAGAGCAAATAAAATAAAGAACCTAAACAGGATAAAGACAATCGACTAAGGTTACCTATACTGAAGGGAGATTGACTTTAGTTTTAATATTATTTAGGAACTGTAAAATTCAAACATATAAATCTATCTGATAGATTATTCGGAGGTATGTCGTTGGTTGGTTTTATGTTAGTTTTATAAAAGTGATACCCGAAGAATTCAGAGTACTCTAATCAGATGGTTAATTAAGCTTATTTGTACCATCACATAAATAGATACATGAATGGAAAAACACAAAACATCAAAAAGTGTACAAAAATTCCACAACAATCGTGACTCCGACACCAGATAACAATGATGATGTACAGAACACACTCCTGAGTTTGAAGGAGTTTGTGTGAGTCAAATATATATTCTCTCTTTTCTTAAATTAGGTAGAATTGTTGCTAGTTGTTAGTACGACAGTATAATTAATAAACAGTGGTGTTCAACAGTTCCACACTTCCACCTTCAATAACAAACCCTATAATGGTATGATTGTGTATGTCTAAGTGTACTTTAATGAAATGGGGGGAAAATACCACACTTTCGGAACAGTTCTAAAATAAAATAGGGAAAAAAACCTAGAAATAAAATGAAAAACAAAAAATACTACATTTTCTGAACAGTTCCAAAATACCACACTGTCTGAACAGTTCCAAAATACCACATTGTCTGAACAATTCCAGAATACCACACTGTCTGAACAGTTCTAAAATACCACACTGTCTGAACAGTTCCAAAATACCACACTGTCTGAACAGTTCCAAAATACCACACTGTCTGAACAGTTCCAAAATACCACACGTCTGAACAGTTCCAAAATACCACACGTCTGAACAGTTCCAAAATACAATAAAAACAATCAAAGAAACAGAGGAAAAACCAATACCCCCGATATACAAATATATGACCACTCACTTTCCTGCCTTGGCATGGGAACTTCCTCAAATATATGACCACTCACTTTCCTGTCTTGACATGGGAACTTCCTTAAATATATGACCACTCACTTTCCTGCCTTGGCATGGGATCTTCCTCAAATATATGACCACTCACTTTCCTGCCTTGACATGGGAACTTCCTCAAATATATGACCACTCACTTTCCTGCCTTGGCATGGGAACTTCCTTAAATATATGACCACTCACTTTCCTGCCTTGGCATGGGAACTTCCTTAAATATATGACCACTCACTTTCCTACCTTGGCATGGGAACTTCCTCAAATATATGACCACTCACTTTCCTGCCTTGGCATGGGAACTTCCTCAAATTTACTGTATGATATATTCTTATGGAGGTAAACAACAGTTATGATAAGATATGTTTTAGTATTTATATTGTAAATATTTGTTTTTGTATTTGATCCTTTTTTGAAAAATTGTATCAGTCTTAGTCGTTTGTAATAGACGTTTGAATACGATTTGGCTTAGCCTATTTTAGAATACAATTGTATATGCAAAAAAGTTTTAACACAGCAAAACGGTTACTTATTTGTTTCAGTAGTAATTTTAAATATATATCCTAAATACTTTTATTTATGTACAGAATGTATTGCTACCCTGTCGATGTCCTTTGGTTTTCTTGATCATACCCGATGAAGGTTATTCCAGAAACGTGTGGTGCGCACTAAAGTTGATATCTACGTTTTTTATTATTTTGCTTATTATTTGTATGACGTAATGATACCCCCAATGTTTTTATGTAATTGATTGTAGTAATTTTTGTTGTTTTCTATTATATGTACTTGTATTTAGTTCATTTGCTTTTGTTGCGCACATGTGCGCCTGAGTTCTTCAAGATTTCAAGATTTTTCAAGATTTTGAAATCTTGAAAAAAAAACCCTGAGTTCTTGAATAAAGAATCTCGAATCATGATGATATTAGTTTGTTTTAATTTGACATGCTAATAGTTTAATTTCATTACATTTACTTATTAAACTACCATGGATATTAGTGACATTGTGAATTAAAATACTGTCCGCTTTAGCTCCAGTTAATTTCAATATTTTTAACAAAAACTGAAAAAGAGATGAGAAAATATAAAGATTTTTTTTCAAGAATATTTGTTAACAATAATATAAATGATTTGCCTCATTTGCTAAATCAAATATATCCATTAAGCATTATTTATTTGTTTAAGTATATTTAATGCGACTATTCTCATAAAGATAAATCTTTTGGGCATTAGTCCATAAATTGAAATATAAAAGATAAGAAAAAAAGAAAGCAGAAAGTGGACATTGATCCTCTGAATGTTTCTGTAATGTTACTCTTTAAGATAGGGAGGTGTTCGCGTGGATTACTATAACTGTCTATTTAGGAGCTTATCTAGCCGAATTTAGCCTTTATCAGTATTTCACCACTGATCGTAAAAATAAAACCGTTTAATATATGTCTGATGGTCCCGATAGTATTAGAAAAAGGTTACGATTAATAAGATCGATGAAGTCTTATCATAACTAGTTAGTAAAGCGTGGTGTGAAAATATTTTTTACACAGATATATAGATGTTAGAAATGTTTTGTAAATTACCCAGTAATCAAATCGGTCTGATTATCTTTAGACGTTCCCTGACATTTCTTTTTGTTATAGAATTGCTTGTTTTCTATGTATAATGTAAGGTAAATTTGTTTTGCACAATAAGAAGATCAAAGGACAATACAATAATATTTTAGCGTGTAATAAAACACGAGGACATATATATAAGCACTAGTTTTTCTTTTCAATTTCAAAAAACGAATTTGCTGAAGAATGTTCTAAATTTGGACTTTACACGACAACCTGTCAAGCTGTTGGGGTTTTCATTTCAAAGAGAACCATGCACATTGCAATACAGCTCCTTTGTAATCATTGTCCAAATTTAACGT
This sequence comes from Gigantidas platifrons, assembly GCA_002080005.1. Lineage (NCBI taxonomy): Eukaryota > Metazoa > Mollusca > Bivalvia > Mytilida > Modiolidae > Gigantidas > Gigantidas platifrons. Next base: position 22,059 of record MJUT01036083.1, on the reverse strand, counting down.
TTCAACAATCAAGTAAACACGAAAGGCGATTTTTCATTTTTGAATAGTTTTGAATTACTTTTAAAATACATTAGAATTTTAATGTTTGAAATTTAAGCTACGAACAAAAAAATTGACAATGTGATTGTTCTTAAACATTGCAATCAATCGTGATGACCAAAATGGCTCTTATGTTTTAAAAACAAAAGATTGAACATGCGGGAAGAAATTATTTATTATTTATTAGGTATACACATATATATAGTACATATGTTCCCTTATGCATAGTAAAAACATCCGATCTTCTTTTCGTGAGTGTGTAGAAATATATTGTAGTTAATATATACATTTCATCTATAATTTCCAGTATTACTAATAAAATGGAGAGAAATAAAATACCATTCTGTCGGAACATTTCCAAATCTAATACAAAAATCATAGAAATAAGCTAAATCGACACCCTTAACAGAGATACAAGACCACTCACTTTCTTGGCCTGGTACAGGCACTTTAAGACCATTCACTTTCTTGGCCTGGTACAGGCACTTTAAGAACAAAACGTGGCGGAGTTATTCTAGTTTAATGGACCAAACATAAAACCAGAGATATATAATATAGTGAATGACACATTTTTAGAACTATAAATATGGCATATTAGTGGCTTATGAGTTCACATGTCCTCGAATCATTCTTTCGTTTGTAATTCCGTATATATTTAAATTTTCTGTATTAAATTTGTCTTAAATTGCATAGTTTTCGGTAAATATGAGCGATGATATCGGATTTATCTCGCACCCAACGTTTCAGAGATAACCATCTTTAGGAACGCTCATAGCCAAAAGATTGTAAAGCCAAATAATTTAAAAGTCTTTATAAGCATGCATGGTAAAGGATCTAAATAAGATAGCCAACATTGTGAATGTTAACTTCTCATTAGAAGGACTAGCTCAAGTTTAATTAAATGTAATGTTTGATTGTATATGAATAATGCATATTTCCAAGTCATGAAGACTGGTCAGCACATGCCAGAAGACCTGTCAGGACTGGTCAGTCTTGTACTAAACCCAGCTTTGTATACTCTTTTTGTTGTCTTCAATACATTATTCATAAAATGGAAGAAAAAATAATACCTCCCCGTCATTTGCCTATTTTAGACATGCTAAGTCATGACTGCAATAATAAAAAAAAGAAGTATAATAATCATGATTGGCATAAAAGAAATCCTAAAACTATATGATGTTTTATTTGTGTTTTTTGAAATTGCACAAATAGCTTAAATATTTCACGTGAGGCTAAGTATTTAAAATTGTTTGAAATACATAATGTCAAATTAGCTTATTTCACCACTGTTAAATAACAGCTAAACATAGGATTTTATTTTCATTTACTTTAATTTTGAAATATCTTCTTTAATGTTTATATGATCTAAGCATGTTTTTGGTTTTATTTAGAAAATAAAAATTTCATATCTTAAGCGATTTCTATTTATAATATTTCTTGTATTGTAATTTTGTAATTGAATATTGTCATTATGAATGTTTCCTACAGTTTTATAACAAAATGTGGACCTTTGCATATACATGTACTAAACTGTTTTTGGTATCTGTATAATAAAACCTTAGCCAATTCTATTATTATTATTATTATTATTATTATTATTATTATTATTATTATTATTATTATTATTATTATGTGTTAAAGTTTGTCAGTGACTTGCGGGAGGTCGGTGGTTTCCTCCGGGTACTCCGGATAAAACTTTTATTTCCAATAAAACTGACCACCACACTATGCATGCAAGACACTGCACGAAGAAAAACAAAAAACAATAAACAAACAAACAAACAAACAAATCACAATTCACAACACAACACAGACAAACAAACAGACGAGAAACACTACTGACCCCACCAAAAAATATGTATGTCAAATCAGTTATTCAGTAAATACAAAAGTAGGGCCATATTGTAGACTGTATATCTTGGAAGATATGCAATATCAAAACACAAAATGTGTCAGATTAATAATTTCGGTGGAGGACATTTGAGTGGATTGGGTGGACAAAAGAGCGGAAAAAAGGGACATTTGAGCGGCAAAAAGTGGACATTTGAGTTGAGGATTCTTAGGACATTTGAGTGGAGGATTCTTAGGACGTTTGAGTGGAGGATTCTTAGGACATTTGAGTGGAGGATTCTAAGGACATTTGAGCGGAGGATTCTTAGGACATTTGAGCGGAGGATTCTAAGGAAATTTGAGCGGAGGATTCTTAGGACATTTGAGCGGAGGATTCTTAGGACATTTGAGCGGAGGATTCTTAGGACATTTGAGCTTCTACTATTCTACAATATGAATTTGGCATGTTACATCTTCTTTGCATATTATTACTCTCACTGCATGATGATTCTCTTGTGTTGACGCTACTTTCAGTAAAATTTCATTGATATCATGGCGGTAAATAAAAGTTGGAGAAAACCGAAGAGGTAATCTAGAATGGACAATCCAGAGATTTAGTGGTGAAAGAATCTCCATTACCAAGAGTAATCAATTGACGTTGTAGAGTCATTGAAAAACAATTTCATATGAGGTTGTATAAAATTCAAGTAACCACGATAAAAGTTGATGTCACAAACAGGATCGATGACATCAGCTTGAATGCGAAGGTAGATGGAAGTGCTACTATTATGATCGCGACTAAGGTCTTCCATTTTGTGTTTGGAGTTGCTTTCCCAACGAATGTTCGAATATGCTTGAGTATTTAATGGAGGATCTTAATTGCTATCTTAAAATAATTTAATACATTTCTTCATATATTTTATGGGTCTTTTAAGAAAGGTAAAATGCCATTTAATATAAAACAATTGAAAAAATAATAAATCCCAATCCGGATAGAAAACACAACATCAGTGATAAGAGATATGACGACACAAGCTGCGCAAAATTATTGAAAGGTAGTACAGGTGCTTCAATATGATCGCAATCTCCTGATTCATGAAAAGCATCTGTTATTCACATTTATGCTAACCTTTCTGCACAATGCACCAGTAATTGTGACGTCATTGTTGTAATTACGACAACAGTTTCAATTTCATCCCTGTATACTAATTGCTTTTAAAATATTATATTTGTTTTAAAAAGAAACATCGCCAATGACAGCCATTTTCATCCCATAAATAATACCAACATGTATGACAAAGTTAGTAAAAATATGGTTATTTGAAAGTTACGTTGTCTACGAAGGTTCTGTTTAATTTGGACATATTTATATTTAATAAGAACTAACTTATATATATATGTAAGTATAAATGAACTCAGATTTGATCTTATTAGTGATAAAACTATTTAAAGCCCCACAATTTCTTATTGTAAAATCTTCTATTACTTTCTAGTTCCATTATTTCTATTCTATTGTTTCGAACATGTCAGTATGACAGTCTAGATTCTGAACCTTAGATCAAGGCGTTTTGGTAGAACGTAATATCTTTACGATATCAGCTGTTCCGTTTCCACCTTGAACTGATATTTTTGTTCGACATGTATTCTGTAATATCTTACCTCCTACATAAATGTAAGAAAATGATTGGTTTAGCGTGAACACGTGGACGCCCTGTATAACTGTAATGAGCCTCTTGTATGTTTTCATACAGGGTTAGTAAATTTCATACAGGGTTAGTAAATTTCATACAGGACTAGTAAATTTCATACAGGGTTAGTAAATTACCATTAATAAGTAATAGTTGACTTGATGTATTTTGGGAAATTACTTGTGTTCTTTAAACATTCTTTCCAGGGTTTTGAAAACAGTTTATTGTTTTTGTGAAAATTTTGACTGTTCTTGCTGAACATTGTGATATTTTTCTGTGATATAAAATATCGAAAGTTTCTATTTTTCAATTATTTTATGAATTCTTGAGCATAGACTCATAAAAGTAAGAACAAAAACTCAGAACTTCAAATCCAAAGGGTAGTCGGCAAGATATATTCGTTACACAGTGTGTAACTAATACTATTAGACTTTGTCTATCTATATGACTGGCCGTTCAAGTCGAAATTGCAATAAATTCATCGCGTTGCTTTTCCATGGCATTGCTCTTTCCATCGTAATATTTTCAACAAGTAGCGGCTTACATTCAAGGAGTATCTCAAAGTCAGTTGTAAAATCATCACAATTGCAAAGCGTTGGCGTCCATTTAAAGAGCCATACCAGCATAGTTTTGCAAAATTACGATTTTTTGTCACAATGTGTAATAATTGTACCCGAACCTATTACAAAAAGTCCGATGATAAAATTCACTGTGGTTAATGAGATATTTATACAGGTGTGTAATGAATACATGAGTAGTTTTATCGATCGTGTACATTCGGACACTTTCGGCTAGTGACGTCACTCCTTGTACACATGGTATTTGTAAACACGAGGTAAATCAAGGACTTGATTATCAAGCAAGGCAAATTTATGAATTTTAGCTTTAAAAGAAAATGGCACCTAACATCCACGTATCCCAACATCTATCGGTATTTCACAGGAGCAAACCTCATTAGGAATATAAATAAATATTGTATTTTAATGTTAAAATTTATTCATATTAACAAGGACGTCCTTGATATTAATATATGTTATCATAGTCTTAGTATTACTGAAACTATTTACAAGCTTATTGCCTGCACCAATCCTACACTAATTTAGNCGTAGAAAAATGTTTTTCTATTTTTTTTATTTTTTATTTTGAAATTAGCTTTGTCAAAATCATCATAGGCTATTCTGACAGCAGATAATATTTCATTAATTGGACAGTTTGTAAATATTTGGCTTATGTCAAAGCTGCATAACCAACAATCAGCAGGTGGCTTTATATTTTCAATTTTGTGGATGAAATCAGCCGTATCGGCATGAAAGTGAAACAGAGAGTTCACTTTCTTCCGACTCCGAAAGCCATGGTGATGTCTGTGAGTCGTTAAGTTCCATTTATTATTGTCAAATCTGTATTTTCTTGCTTCCACGCTTCTTTGTTTACCAGAACTGGTACAAGGAGTGACGTCACACACGTTTTATGATAATCTCCGTGGATTGTCGTAATTGAGATCGGAAGTACTCGTAGACAGGTGAAAATAAAACTTTCAAAGTACGAATTAAGTATGCAAACGTGCATATTTTTTAATCGCGTTTTTTGCATTGTGCTATGCATTTACCAATCTATTAAAACGTTATCTTTAAAGATTTTTACAAATTTCATTGGTATGGCCCTTTAACCTATTTTACCCTGCAACATTTTTGTGCCTGTCGGACAACACAGTACTTTGAATTCCAACTTTATATGTGTCGTGGTCTTTTTGATGTTTAATGATTTGAGGTTATATGAGATTATTCGTTTTGTTGATATTGGCAGAATTGTTGACCATCACAAACTTTCTTTTCATAATGGAAAAAAAACCCAACACCAACTTACTTTTCTTAAGCTTTTGTCTCACGCTATATTTATTGTCTTTTGATATAAGATACTGACCAATGAAATTGTATTTAACAAGGAATCTGCGTAATGTAGCAGAACCCGTCCATAATCAGATTAATTATAGTTTAATAGGATCACCTGCAATCTCTATTGATGTGTTAACATTTTGAAATATAAGACTTTACAACTGATAATAAGATAATGTATTATGATACTCAGTGTTTGTCAGTTACACATGTATATTTCACAGAATTTGATATGGCCCATTCGATCAACAGCAACGCAGCCTTTTTTAAAATATATAAATAAGTATATGCATATCGATGTATAGTATTCATGTCTTTAATACACGTGATCTTATTTAATTGCATTTATCATTTGTCCGATTGTGGCCCGATGGCGCGGTGACCAGAGGAAGTTTAAAAAAAAAGATTTAATCGTCAGAAATACTATACGGCTATATTATATACCATTCGATTCGTCAAAGTATGTACTTTCATAATATGGATGTCGTCAAAATAAAGTGTGGCAACAGCTTTAGTTACGTTATACTATTGTTCCAGTCTTCTTTTGTATTGAGCTTTATTTTGATTGGTAATATATTTCTATGTAAAGCGTACCACTGTGTTTTTTAGAAGTCAACCAATGCGTTCGAAAAGTATGAACCGATAATATTTCACCATGCACGGTGCTTGTTCGTGTTTTTAACATGTATCATCATAGTATTCAAAAGTATCGTGACATTTCCTGAATGTGTCACTTGGAAATTTCATCGCAATTTTAAGACGAACGGCCACTCATATATCTAAAGTGTCACACGACAATTTATATTTGTTCATACATCTGTTGCTATTGTCACTTACTGTCAGGGGTATGCATTGTCTTAAATTTTCAGAGAGATATTGTAGGTTGTGGTTCTTTGTTTAACCATATACTAGATAGCCGCTTTTAAATGTCTTTGAAAATTGCCAATTGGAACTAATATCATATACGCGTCTTATACGACGTCTTAAGAAAAGTTTGAACATACCATACCGTAGATTGAAGAAGGACAGACAATACAATAGCCAAAAGAAAAAGGACACAAAATAATTATCTACAAAATACTATTCAGAAAACTAAAGATTGAGCAGCTAAAAAGTCTGGGAGTGAACTCATGTGCTCAGGGGGGATAAACAGTTCCTAATCCCTCCATGGTGTTACTGTTAAACGACACGAACATCATTCACGGAAACCATGTCGGACACCAGTATATGTAAATAAACGCAAATAACATAAATAAAACATGAACCCCTACAAAACAAATAACATAAATAAAACATGAACCCCTACAAAACAAATGGGAGCAAAGATGATCAGAATTTTGTTTTTCATCGTCTTGACTATGGCAGTGTCCAACACCTATTGTGTATTTTTTAAATTTTGTTTTTCATCGTCTTGACTATGGCAGTGTCCAACACCTATTGTGTATTTTTTTATATTTTTTTTTTTCATCGTCTTGACTATGGCAGTGTCCAACACCTATTGTGTATTTTTTTAATTTTGTTTTTCATCGTATTGACTATGGCAGTGTCCAACACATATTGTGTTGTGTTTTTTTTATTTTGTTTTCATCGTCTTGACTATGGCGGTGTCCAACACATATTGTCTTCTATTATTTTGTTTTGTTTGTCTTCGTCTTGTGTTTGTACCCAATGTTGCCAGTATTTTTGGATTGTCCATTCTTGATTGCCTCTTCGGTATTCTCTAAATGTATTTATTAACAACTGAAGTACACGTGCTTTGGAGCACATGTCATTATTTTGAGAGATATTTAAATCTCAACTTATAATAACTATAACCCTTTAAAGGTTGAGAGTTTAAAGTTATGATATAAGATTGCACTGACAGGTTTAAGCGGCAATAGTTTACATGTAAAATGTATTTACTTCTCATGGTCATTCGAAGCTCAGTCACAGTGCAGTAGAGTTTCCCACCCCTCCCACCCTATATGTAATTGATACAAGTCAAACATTAAAATTGTGGACAACTTTCGTTTTGCTAAACGAAAGTTCTATTTTGCAATATATAATTGTATTAATTTTGAATGTATATATTCTGATTCTTATTAATTTCATTGTAGATTGATTGTATGTTGTGCTGCAGCGGCTTGATATTGTAAGCAAAGACATTTCGGTTTGAATTGTATTTAATAAAACTTTGCTGCACTCGTCTAGGCGAGCTGTTCCCATAAGTATGTGTTCTTGTTTTTGTTCATAAATACTTTATGTTCGGTTGAGACCACGAATTAGAACATAACGTTTTGTATAATTGCTCAAAATAAGTGTGCTAAGGATATCATTTTCTAACACCAATTGCATTTTTATTAAGCATCGATGTAAGTATAACTGGACATCTTTGATATATTGCAAGTATCTCTTTCATCTTTTCCAGATTAATTTTCAAATATTAGTTTCACTAGACGTATCATTTATTTTCGTTATTACGGGACAAATATTGACCTCCTCAAGTTAAAACAAGAACTTATATATGAGTTTAACAGCTTGTGAGCGTCCAACAGTAATCAAGAAGTCTGATGTCCGAAAGAGATCAAAGAATTAAACAAGCAGAATAATTAATTTAGTTGCAGTTGTAGTGGTATTAGTTCGTATGTACTTAATCAGTGGACAGTCTTATGTCTCTGATCTAGTATTTTGTTAATTTTAAAAGATTTATGAAAAAGACATTATAAATTGTGTATAATTAAGACATGGTAAGAATGGTAATTATGAAAAGTATTATTGTCCGTAGAGTAATCATATACCAGCTGGATATTTCTGTTGGTCAGTCTTTCTCATTTAGTTCTTAATTGGCTGTATGACTTGACTTTATATCATCTTGGAGTGGTCATTAATAGATATGTAGATATCAAAGTGAGTGAGCGAGACGCCTTCCTGGAATAACCTTCGTCAGGTACATGTACGCCAAGTCAAAAGATAGGAAAGTCAAATAATTTTTGGGTGCAAAAACTACTTCATCTGATAAATTTCATTTCTTTTTCTGATTTATGTTAACATTCTAATTTTCGCAGTTTTTTTTCTTCTTCACATTTTACTCCGATTTAGTCATTACTAAAGAAGGAGACTATTTATTCAAATAAAATAAAGAAAAAAAAATACCACACTGTCAGAACAGTTCCAAAATCAAATAGCAAAATTATAGAAAGAGACAAAATTAATATCCTTAACACACAAATACATGCAAATATTCTTGTTCGTTACAGATACTTCAATAAAAAGTGGCGGGTTTAGGCTAGTTTGATTGGCCCAAAGACAACAAATGTAAACTGAAAAATAATATATGAATGGCAGAAACTTATTAGATCAACATAATTGAAAATAACTACAATTTTCACATTATTTTCAGTTCCAAATGGCGATTCTTTTTTTTTTTTGTGCTATCTTATTTTATTATTTTATTTAATAGATAATTAAATTTCTGATACGTGTATATTACTACACATAAGCATACTATTTTTCATGGAAGCGCATTTTTTCTCCCTAAAATTTCACTACACATTTACTGCAACTTCTTTGCATTTATTCTTGATTTTAGTTATTTTATTATTGGCATTCCTAAAACATTTTAGATTAAGGGAGTTCTTTTCCTTTGATTTTGTAAAACTTATTTACTTTTATAATTAAAAATAGTATATTAAAACTAAATGAGCTTTTTATGTTTACATCAAATAGTGTATAATTATACATCCCTTTTACTGAAAAGACATAACCACTTATTATCCCACTATTTTATTATTTTCACTAATTTCTGTCTTTTTGAAGGTTACATTGTATTCAATTTTATTGATTTTTCTAAATTTTATAAGTGAGTGTATCATAAAGAATTATCACGATATTGCACCTGACCCATTCTAATAACAGGGTAGTGCCACTTAAAAGATGAGAAATTCCCTTATCATTTATAACCTAAATATACTGATATTAATCTGCGAATCTTTGATTTTACCAATTCCCACAATTACGATACGTAAAAAGTGTTCAGCGTATAGTAACGTCTCGAGGACGCCACAATTAAATGGTCATATACTACAGAGAGAATATGCACCTGTTTGGAGAACCCCAACAGTGGAAGAATATACTGAAAACTGGCACTGTCTTTGTATATTTACATATATATGCAACAGTATAAATATTTACATGGGAATTCTCCCTAAGGCACTCTTTTTCTATTGATTGAAATATCATTAGAGAGAACCGCAAAAGATGGCGATTTCTTTTTAATCGCCATCAAACTTCAATTAATTTAACAGATACATATAATATTTAATTAAAATTTACTTCCTTTTTTTTTTTTTTTTTTTTTTTTAAATTATTCTAAGAAAAGTGATTTATTACAAAAATAAACTGTCGAAAGTTCTCAATTAGATTGCTTTTACCTCCAATTTATTTCCAATTTGAATATAGATGGACGAGTAGACAAAGGGAAATAAATCTGTAAACAAAACAAATCAATTTTAATATATAGCGATTAAGGAATTTAATATGTTATTGGTTCACAAGATATTAGGATGTCCATAAACATGAAAGGAAATCCAATGTCACTCATAGAAAAAAAAAAAGAAAAAAAAAACCAGTTACTGTATAATATTCAATGATAATAAGACATACATGTGGAAAACACTTACATCATGTCACTAAGAGGGGAGGTTTGGGCTCATCAAACCAATTTAACCCCGTCACTCCTTATAGAAGTGCCCTTACCAATACAGACATTTGAGTGGTCATGCATGTATACGTTAGGGGTATCGATATGTCCTGTTTCTGAGATTTTACGACTGGATTGCGTATCTGTTGTGGTATTTTTTGTCTTCTTATTTTTTTACCATTAAATTAGCATACATGTATTTAAATTTGTAGTCGTTTCTGAGACAATTTGCATATATTGTGCTTGTATGGTGGCTAGAATTCGGAAGTTCAACTGTACTGTTTGACAAAAATCGAGGATTAGTATATTAGAGGTTACTCCACCTCTGTATAATGTTTTTATGTCTCAAATAGCATAACAACCACAACCGGGATACATGTATAAGTCATTAAGTGTAATTTTATTTCCTACTAATTTAAAATACCCGACAAATGAATATAAACGGTGCAGACTAACGGGCGCACACACATATTTCGAACCATTAACATTTAAAATACATGTTGTATATACAAAAGAAATTTTAACAAAACTTTGGTTGTAAATTGAAGTTCAAATAGTAAAAATCATTTCTAGGTATAATGGCAAGAATAGACAATCTTATGCTTAATGGTAATATCTTGGGTACGAGATAAGAATATCGGTTACATCTCTCAAAGACGTATCAATCCAAAAGGTCAAAGATCGTCAGAACACTTTTGTTATCGTTTCCATGCCGTCATTTTGAATACTTATATCTGTAAATAAAACGTCAAGATATTCCACCAATTGTTCGAAGGGTGTCAACATATGAAATTTCGGCTATTTACCTGAATAAGTGGGGTCAAAGGTGATAATTTCTAGATCATTGATCGGAAACTCATATTTAAGACAGAATGATTTACGACCACCGTGTAAACACAGCTTATTTCCCATTAATTGTACTTTCATTGTCTTCCAGATTTTGTTTTTGGTATATGTTTTCAAACAGAATATGAAGACTATTTCCTAATCATGACCTTTGACCATATTACCTACTTTTTGGAAACGTGTGCTTTTAAAGTAATCGAGTAAAAAGTACTTAAAGGTTAATTAGCTTAATTCGTCTAGTTGTTTATGCACATGTAGACGGATTGTATGTAAATAGTACAATAGAAAGCCACTGTCCCGAGTCAAGCTACGTGTAAATTTGGTAATACCTGCTTTTGTTATTGATGTCCTTGTTAACACTGACTTCCAAAAATATACTTTGGCAAGTACGTGTCTTTTCTTGCTATATTTTCCCACCAACTCGTTTCATTATCTAATTGAATAATACCAGGTACAAACGTTCTGATTTTGTTTTATTTATATATAATTAGTATACTTTCAATGTACTTTTTACTTCTACTTCTACAATATACTGACCGCCTTCGACAAGTTCACGATGACATCAAGCTTTTGACCTTGAGCGTATCCGACGAAGGTTATTCCAGAAACGCCTTTTGTGCACTAAATTAGATATTCACGTTTTTATGTCAGAAGTTGCACTTTTGACAAAACAGAATTAAGTAATAATAAAACAAAGATTCCCGGTATTATAACACAAATCATTAAATTAATTTACGTCATAAACAGGAATAAACTCAGAAACACAATCGGAACAGACAAGACAGTCAGCGAAATCAAGAACGGTAAACATAACCGAAATAATCTAAGATCGAACAACATGCATTCACAAGAAACAACAGACGCAATAAATGATGCCCGAAATATTAACATTTTAATATTTAAGAAAACCTTTGGAAATTCCTTTTAGATAAGCGTCCGTAGTGGTCATGATCGCATGAAAGTTGGATTTACAACTACCTATGCAATCAGTTCCTATCACCACTGAAGTTTTGAGTTTGAATCTCACCCATGGTGAGGTGTCCTCGATACAACATTATGTGGTAGCTTTAATCTGTGACTTGCGGCAGGTCGGTGGTTTTCTCCGGGGACTCCGGTTTTCTCCACCAATAAAACTGACCACCACGAAATAACTGAAATATTGTTGAAAGTGGCGTTAAACACCATAACCATAACACCCAAATAACATTTATTTTATTCAAAAAAGATAATTGTACTATAGTAGGTAAAGATATAACGTTTTTATCAGAAACCAACACTGGTCATACCCCATGTATCATAATTGGGATTTAACCTATATTTTATACAGGAACGCTAATCTTGACATAATTTTAAAATGACATTAAATACTCCACATACTGCGAACATTTCATGACAGTACAGAAGTATTTGCTACTGAGGTCTTAATACCATAAAGAGTATAAAGAGGTATAAACTATATGTACAAATTAGGCCAGAAACCGACACACAGTCCGGTCAACGCAGAACACCGAGAAGTTTGAGAAGACATTCGAGTTTAATGATAACCCGAATACACTAACACAAAGATAACAAAGAAGTAAGACTCGAACTACAGAAAGGGAAGTTCCAAAACGGTCAATGGTGAGACCAGCTACACCGGAAGGTGTGTTATCTCCCTCCTAATTAATGTCGCAGTCCTAATTCCCAAGACTGTCAAGGAAGCATAAACCAGGAACATTAGGTTCATATTGGAATTATGCTTGCAATTGAAACTATACCGACGACCAGCCAATTGATAATGGTTTTCATGGAATTTTTAAAGCGATGTATTAAATTTAGTTTTATTACAACCCGTACAGAGTAATTTCCCAAACAATAGTAGCCCATATGAAAGAAGGCAGATAGGAATAATAGGTTCTAGAATATAGGATACGGCGAATGCACTAATATAAGATATGATAAGGCACCAACCATTTGCTTATCAAAGGAACTGGATTTTTGTTGTGTATTGTTTTTAAATATTACTTCTTCCTGGACAGAAAAATATTGCTTACTGCTTTAATATACCGCATTATATGCCCTTTATTACCTTGTAAAAGAGTTTACGCTCCACACAATGGCGTCAAAATTGTCCAGACAAGAGACCCCGGCCTGATAAGAAAACGTATTGTCCCTAAATAAGGACAAAACCGTAAAATATGATTAATCACAATATGTATTCTGACATACCGGTATTATAGATTGAATACATACGTCAACACTCATCAAAAATGGGAATAATAATAATGAAAGTACATAACATTAAATTCACCGTGTAAAAATAAACGATTTTCTTTAACAAAAAGTGATATGGATGTATATTGCACGTGATGGAAATTCCTTCTGAACTTCAGCTGAAAGTTAAAAGATAAGTACAAACCTTTATTATCGCTCTCCTGTGTCTATAGTTACTTTTAAAGATGATAAATGAAAAAATGCCACACTGTCTAAACAGTTCCAAAACCCAATAGAATCATTGAAAGAATAGATTGAAGATATCAAAGGAGTTATCAGAAGTCGTAAGTCAAAGGACAGACAAAGCAATGGCCAAAAGAAAAAGGACAACAGGACAAACTTATAATGATGTTAGCCAATCCTACCATTCAAATATAAAACAACATCGATAAAAGCTGACGTTTTGTTGTAAAAATTTATTTCCACGTTTTAAAAGTTTAACATGTAAACAAAATAATGGTTGTGTCATGAACATAGTTAGGCAACAACTATAACTACTTATGTGATATCTTTTTACATCTAACCTCAAATAACAAATGTGCATTTCTTGTTGTGGATTATGCCAACTGAAGACAACAAATGTATAGTCTCTTCAGATGAGATGTTGAGTTTGAATAACATAAACGTGAAGGAAAACCGAAGGAGGCAATCCAGAATGAACACATGCAACATTAAGCACATGATACAGAATGATAAAAGATGAGACAAAACACACACACACACACAAAGCAGGAAAATAAAAAGACAAGCAGCACCGGACCTACAAAACAAGGGAAGGTGAACTCAGGTGCTCGCGAAGGGTAAGCAGTTCCTGTTACTTATCAGACACTCGCTGTTCTACTAATAGTCAAGTACAGTGATAAAATAAGAAAACCATCTTCGTATAGACGAAAGGATCCATTGTTATTTGCGAAATTGGTATTTCATAGCGGTCATCCAGTTCATGATGAAGACCACATAATGTTGCAGCGCTGCCTTAAAGCCTATGAAGAACTTAAAGGAAAAGGCCATGGTCTTAACAAGTTAGCGTGAAAATTTAAATGACAGTAAATAAAAGACATTTGTGTTAATGGATGTTAAAAATAGTATACCGTAAGGAAGAATTTGGTCATTGAAGTTGCCTGTTGCACCAAATAATGGGGATCGCCATTTTTCAAAACTCTCCAATGTGGAGGAGACAAAAGCCTGAAAAGGGGCGTATCCATTCTCGGATTATACCTTCCCGTTACGTCACGCAGTCGGTATCGTATATTATATCAGCATTGATCAGTTGCAAATGTAAATAGTAAAATAACGTGGTATATATTTATCTTTTGATATTTACAAAATCATTATGACTTCATGTTAAGCATTTTATTGCACTAACGAAGGGAAAGTGTGAGACGCTTTTTAGTGTGTAATTACCGATCCGGACAGGATTACCTGTCAACACAATGATCATCGATCAGTGACCTCGAAAAACACGGGAAAGTACGACAGCATTGGGGACAAAAAAGAAAAAAACATGTGTAAGCACAAAATGAGTTAAAAATGACAGTTATTTAACCTACAGCCAATCACGTAAAACATGAAATTATACGTAGAACCCCCCCCCCCTTTTCCCCCGATACAAATAAACTCCTTTGTTTTATGAAAATGTAACATGGGGATGGGAATATTAAGAACAAAATTAGAACGATATACATTTATAAACATTGAATTGCAGTTGATCTCATATTAAAACATAATCAAACGGGCACGATGTTGGGAAGAGTCAGATACATGTTATTTATTCAACTAACATGATACGACTGAGTGACGTCACATGAAGAGGTGTCATGGCCGCTTACACTACGACAGGAAATTCCAAATATTCATATTTCTAATTGGGTATATTAATGTTAATAAAGTTGTTTTTTTAAATAATAAGTTATTTACGAATGACAAGTTATAATGAATTGAATTAAAACAACTTTTCAACTGACTGGTCTTTTCCTTTAACCTTATGTAACTTTAGTGTCACCAGCTGAGCTCTGTCAATAAACTCACTGTCACGGGTACAAACACTAGAATAACGTATGATTTGTGAAGTGTATGCACCATATTATGGAGCTGCTGGAACTATGGATACAAATTTAGAAATCCAATTGACTACTGGTGAATGAGAAGTTCACTAATGGTAAAGTCAAATCATCACGTTTGTCGTAGAGTTTTGTGTATAATCTTCATCCTTTGTCAATGGCAAGTTAAAGGTCAAGGCAAGAAGCCGACCTTTGAGTGTCAATAGTATCCTTTATATGATATATGGTGTCAAGACCAAACTACCTGCAAGTTATTCGGAGATGAGACGTGACGAAGCGAACAAACAAATCTTATTGTAAGACCTCCTCAAAATAGTGTATAATAGTGGATTAGGATAAGAAAGTTTAAACAGTGATGGTAAACAATTCCAAACCAAATAATCATTTCTAAGCTCATCTCACTAAACACAAAAAGAGCACAACATATGACGCTAGAAATTCAGGATCTGGTTTGCCACAGGCACAAAAATATGGCGGTGTTAAACCAGTTAATGGGATCACAATCCTCCCCTCTTGATAACTGGATTTCAGCAATAAATATATTAACAAGCGATAATAAAAAAAAAAAACCGACACAGATTCGCTTCCACTCAATAAAGACCACATACTGTCACAAATGAGCATAAACAATACAATGGCAGGGTTGACTACTAGCTAAGACGGTTGAATGTGTTGGTTAAAGACCATTACTCTTTGGACAAAAAGGCATAACTGATACTTCTAGCATATTTTTCAATATCAATTAGTCATGAGCATCCAAGGAAATTAATGGTCTTCGTGAGAAATCAGAATAAATAGGTCATCAAATTATTGGAATCGAATGGTGAACATAAAATAGTAAGATTATGGAATAAAATATAAATGTACTAATTTAATTGCTAGTTGGACCTACTATAAATAAAGAATGTATTATTATTGTTATTGCTAGTTGTACTAGCAAATTGTTCATATTTTTAGCAAAGTAAACCTGTCTTAAAGAGTGAAGTATAGTTGTTAAGTCACAGCCTTTAGGATTTTTCATGATTGATAGATTTTTGGTGTTTAACGCCACTTTCAGCAATATTTCAGCTATATCATGGCGACCAGTTTTTAGTGATGGGAGAAGCCGGACTACCCGGAGAGAACCACCGACCATGGGCAAGCAACTGGTAAACTTTATCACTTGCGGCTGCGAGTCGAGTGCACCCTTTTTTATAATTTACAAAGCCGGGCGCGATTTTTTAAGGGTTTTATATGTCTAGATGTGTCAGATTGAAACGTTTGAGCTTGATCAATAATTCGCCATAAAAAACATGAAATGGATTTGCATGTACCCTTTTTGATCAGATCTCTAGATGTAGAATTGTATTTATATACAAGATCTTTGTAGGTACAAGACAATTTTGTGAAAGTTTTCAAAAATTTGTGAAAGCGGTATATTGTGTACATATGTTTCTCTGTTTTGACGAGATGACGTCTATTGAAGTCAGAAACATGATAACAAATACGTGTAAAACGAACTAACCGAGAAATTTAATCGACATATGACGAGGCTAAAGCAACGTCACCAACCACAAAAAAGGAAGAGGAACATGCTGAATACCTAAAAAGTAATACAATCCTTCAATAGTGAGAAAAACTAATACCGACCGACGGTATGTTAAAGGTATTATATGTAACGGGTTACTTACATATTGGCGCCTGTTATAACTAAAACGGATATGAATTAAATTACATCATGCTATCAATAGTTGCAAGCAGTTGGACACTAATACTGTGTGAAACTCATTGTTGTTATAAAAATGTGTCACTACTTTATTATTATTTTTTTATTAATATGGAACAGAACAAAACAAGTTACATAGGAAAAATAGCTTTCTGTCAAATAAGTTGATATTTTCGAATGATTAACAAGATGTCCATCAAATTATGCTAAATATGAAAATATCAGAACTAATTATTAATAAAGATGTCAAATTCCAAGAAAATGGAAAACAAATAATACCACACCTTCAATATGAGAAAAATTAACTTATCAAATTAATTCATATGTACACACATATATATTCAAAATTAAGACATGTCCTCTGCATTCTCGTTTTATAGTTTTGCATTTATATCGGAATAGTTATTTTGTTTGAACATATCTTATAAGGCTACTACTCTGTGTTCTCCGTGTAATACAAATTATGACGCAATAATAAAAAAATAAATAAATGTAGTTTTCATGACAGTGGATCTTTCTATCGATAAAAAATTGGCTGTCGTAGCCGCTATCATATGATAGTTGGATTTTTCTGTGTTTGTCTCAACACTTATAAAAAAAAAGGTCCGATAAAGAAAATTCGGTATCACCAGCCCAGTAGTTAGGACCTCAGTATTAATACTCTGAGTATCAACATCTCACCAGGATCTCTGTGTTAGTACTCGAGGTTATCGCCAAGACCAGTAGTCAGAATTTCTGTGTTAGAATCCAAGAGTGCCATCAGCCCAGTATTCAGGATTTCAGTGTTATTACCGTACGTAGTAGTACAACCAGTCCAGTAGTCAGGACATCGTTGTTAGTCCCCAATGATACCACCGGAACAGTCGTATGAACCTCTGTGCTTACATTATAACCATCAAAACTATTCCAGTAGATTCCAGACACTATGAGAATTTATGAAATCTAATATTAAGAAGAGGTTGAATATACCAAAGGGGTAATCAGAATACTTAAATCGAAGGACAGACAATGCAATCGCCAAAAGAAAAAAGACAAAAGGACAACTATCTACAAAACACCACACACAAGACTAATGGTCCAGTAACACGAACCCCACTAAATACTGGGGTGAACTCAGGTGCTCCGGAGGGATAAGCAGCTCCTGCTCCACTAGTGACACTTGTCGTGTTGCTGTTAAAGGACACAAATATAATCTAACATGGAAATCGTGCTGGGGTCGATTTCACAAAAAGTCGTAAGTCTAAGATTAATCGTAAGTGTTATCGTAAGTGTGATTTCCAAGCGTTTGATTGGTTGAAATTCACACTTACGACTGATCTTAGACTTGCGACTTTTTGTGAAATCGACCACTGGACACCAGTATACAAAATTAATTAAAAAAAATCTCCTTTTAGCATGAACATCTATCGACTGGGCTTGGATTTATGTTTGGCCATTGGGTTTTTTTCTGTTCTTCTTTGTTTGTTTTCTAAATCTAGTTTTCTGTTCTTCTTTGTTTATTTTCTAAATCTAGTTTTCTGTTCTTCTTTGTTTATTTTCTAAATCTAGTTTTCCAACAATTTGCTGTCGAGCGTCATTACATACATTAAATACTGATATACATACCCGGTGCATTGTGCAAATATTGGTATTTTTTATGTTTACCAAAAGTTGCATTCCATCCCGACATTAACTGGAATCACTTTCCATACTCATGACTTGCTCGCTTCGTGTCGATTGCTATGCAACATTATGGTGTTTTAGACTTGCCATTTCCGTGAAATTATATTGGTAACAAAGACTATGAAATAATAGTGGCGGTGAAAGCAATGGCAATGGTGTACCAATCGTCATGTTTATGTGTACCTTCATAGTCTGCATTAGAATAGAAAGACACAAATACTACTTTACAGTGTAATTACACCTCTGTCGCTACATATCCTTCTATCGTTTGTTGATGTTTATAGGCATTTTATGTAAAAATATTAAACATGTATTGTAATCACATCAAAGACATACCCGTTATATTGATTGTATAAGCAACGTCACATGGAAGCCGTCTATTTCTATGCATCGACAGTAGTTTTAATATACGACAACATGTGACTTTCCGATAGTAAAATCAGTAAATATATATTGTGGTTTATCTGTTATTGGTAATCGGTAGGGGATATTCATTATTATCCTTATATCCCATTGAGGCTGAAATGAAGGATACCACAGATACAGATAGGTCTGCTTCATACCTTGACCTACACCTCGAAATCGATAGTGAGGGTCGCTTAAGAACGAACCTTTACGATAAAAGAGATGATTTCAATTTTCCTATTTATACCGTATGTAGCAACATTCCAGCAGCACCTGCATATGGAGTATATATCTATCAGATATCAGATGATACGATATTCCAGACCTTGTGGTTCCTATCAGGATTTCCTTGATAGAGGGTTGCTGCTAACAATGAAGCTACTGAACCAAGGGTTCCTTTTGGTAAAGCTTAAGTCATCACTTCGGAAATCTTACGATCGCCGCCATGACTTGGTTGACCGCTATGGAATATCTGTGTCACAAATGGCCACGAATATGTTCCACTTGTCGTAAACACTTCCCGGTCCTTTCCTCATTCACGACTTATTACCGGGTTTGTAATTAGATTAACACGACGGGTGCCACTAGTGGAGCAGGAACTGAGCACGTGAGTTCACCCACCGATTTTTAGTGGGGTTCGTGTTACTAGGTCTTTAGTTGCATATGTATGTTTTGTAGATCGGTGTTTGTCCTTTTGTACTTTTTTCATTTGGCCATTGTATTGTCTATTCTTCTTTGATATACGGATTCTGATTGGCCCTTTGGTATCTTCTAACTCTTTATACATTGAAATAACCAGTAATGGTCGACAATATCACCACCTACCACAAAAACACACCTTTTAATCGACATAGGATGAGAACAAAGCAACGTCACCATCCACAAAAAAGGAAAAGGAAAATGCTGAACACCTAAAAAAGGTAATACAATCCTTCAATAGTGAGAAAGACTAATACCGACCGACGGTATGTTAAAGGTATTATATGTAACGGGTTACTTACATATTGGCGCCTGTTATGACTAAAACGGATATGAATTAAATTACATCATGCCATGCATAGTTGCAAGCAGTTGGATATTAATACTGTGTGAAACTCATTGTTGTTATAAATATGATGTCACTACTTTTATTTTTTTTTTATTAATATGGAACAGAACAAAACAAGTTACATAGGAAAAATAGCTTTCTTTCAATAAGTTGATATTTTCAAATGATTAACAAGATGTTCGTCAAATTATGCCAAGTATATATGAAAATCTCGGAACTACAACTAATTATTAATAAAGGTGTCAAATTCAAGGAAAATAAACAACAAAAAATACCACACCGTCAATATGAGAACAATTAACTTATAAAATTAAATCAGATGTACACACATATATCGAGAATTAAGACACGCTCCCTTCATTACCGTTTTATAGTGTTGTTTTTATATCCGGGTACTTATTGTGTTTGAAAATATCTGCTAAGGCCACTCTGTGTTCTCCATGTTATACAAATTAAGACGTATTATTCCAAATATACATGCAATTTTCATGAAAGTTGATCTTTCTACCGATAAAACAGTGGCCGACGTAGCCGCGATCATATGGTAGTTGGATTTACATCAACCTGTGTATTCGGTGTTTATTACCACTCTTTTATAAAAATAATATGAAAAAAAGGAAAAAAAAACAAAAAGGTTTCGGTAAATAAAATGCGGCATCACCATCCCAGTAATCAGGATATATGTGTTAGTACTTGATGATATCACCTAGACCAGTAGTCAGGATATATGTGTTAGTACTTGATGATATCACCTAGACCAGTAATCAGGATATATGTGTTAGTACTTGATGATATCACCTAGACCAGTAGTCAGGATATATGTGTTAGTACTTGATGATATCACCTAGACCAGTAGTCAGGATATATGTGTTAGTACTTGATGATATCACCTAGACCAGTAGTCAGAATATATGTGTTAGTACTTGATGATATCACCTAGACCAGTAATCAGGATATATGTGTTAGTACTTGATGATATCACCTAGACCAGTAGTCAGGATATATGTGTTAGTACTTGATGATATCACCTAGACCAGTAGTCAGGACATCTAGTTTAGAATCCACGAATAACATTAGCCCAGTATTCAGCATCTCAGTGTTATTATCCGAGGTAATACTAGCCCAGTAGTCAGGACATCGTGGTTAGTCAACGTGGATACCACCAGCCCAGTAGTACGGACATCTGTGATCACATGAATGCAATCAAAAACCATTTCAGAAGATTGCCGACCCTACGAGAATATATAAAGCTAATATTAAGAAGAGTTTGAAGGTACAAAAGGGGTAATCAGAATCCGAAAATCGAAGAAGGCCAAATGAAAAAGGACAAAAGGACAATCTACACAGCACTACACAGAAAGATCGAATACTATTATTAGTAACGCGAACCCCACTAAAAATAGGGGATGAATTCAGGTGCTCCGGAAGGGTTATCAGTTCCTGCTCCACTAGTGACATCCGTCGTGTTGCTGTTAAACGACACGAACATCATCTGACATGGAAATAGTGTTGCACACCAATATAAGTAAATTAATTTTAAAAATCTTCCTTTAGCATGAACATCCATCAAGCAGGCTTTGTTGTATGTTTAGAAATTGGGTTTTTTCTGTTCTTCAGTGTTTGTTTTCTAAATCTAGTTTGGTAACAATGTGCTGTCGATTATCACTGCATACATTAATAAAAACGTAGATATCAAATTTAGTGCACACGACGCGTTTCTGGAATAACCTTCCTCCTAAATACAGATATACGTATCCAGTGCATTTGTAAGACATAATAGTGTCCTGTCAAATTGTGCAACCAAACACAATAACACAAATCACTCCTCTGTCATACCTCAGCACTAATAATCTACAATATCAACAACCAAACACAATAACACAAATCACTCCTCTGTCATACCTAAACACTAATAATCTACAATATCAACAACCAAACACAATAACACAAATC
>MJUT01036074.1:323000-339012 GCA_002080005.1 Gigantidas platifrons | reverse complement strand
CATCGAACAAGAATCAATCAATATTCCATGAATTTTTGATCATCGTAAAGCAGTGATTTCTAGATGGATAATAGCAATAAAAGGCGTAGAAAGATATTATATCATCAGCATTTTAAACAAGGTGAACAATCACAGCGTGTCCCGTTTATTATTACAGCATTATTGCAATTCATAACATAAAAGATATACCATTATCCATGCACTATTTATTTTCACATAACTTACTATTTCTTTATCCTTTAGTCATTGTATTTGTTGTCAAACAAAGAAAGTTATACGGATATGTTTTTACATTTTTTATCTCGTGTACAATGGCGGGAAGGGGGGGATCTTTGAGTTAGGTCGTTGGATCTAACAACTCATGCAAGCCTATCACCAATACGGCGTGAGTTCGCGCCCAGCTTTGTAAATTACAAAAAGGGGTCACTAAACTCGCAACCGCAAGTGATAACGTTTATCAGTTGCTTGCCCATGGTCGGTGGTTCTCTCCGGGTACTCCGGCTTCCCCCACCACTAAAACTAGTCGCCATGATATAGCTGAAATATTGCTGAAAGTGGCGTTAAACACCAAAATTCAAATTATTCTAGTGTACAATGAACAGCCCCCGGATACCTGATTTAGGTAAAGCGAATGGTAAGAAACAGTAACAGGAAATAAAACGTCTTAGAGAATTTACTTTATTATGATTTTAATGTCAATAATTGTAGGATGTTAGAATTTCCTGGTCCCTTGCCATGTAAATGCGTCAATAACATAAATCAAACGAGAGCAAGTGTACATGATATATCAAATTATATTTAATAAGCTAAATGAATTCGTGTTGCAAACTACATGTAAATATCAACATTATTTTTTTGCGCACTAAATTAAATATCTACGTTTATATTCCAACAGATAAAAGAAGCCAGCATGTATTATGCTATGAAGGACAGCAATGATTTAATCATTGCAAACTCATTAAGCTCACGTGAGCCTGTAGATATTTATTAACGAAGGACAGTCAATACAATGATCAAAAGAAAAAAAGAATAATGATTTACAAAACACTACATAGAAAACTAGTGAACTTATGTCCATCGAAAAGGATAGCAGTTCCTGTACCACTAGTGGCACCCGTCATGTCATAACCTAAAATTCCATAATTATACATTAAACAAGTCCACGCCATATGGCAGAATTATTGTAAATGATGGCGTCACTTAATAAGCATAGCAACAAAAATCGCTCAACTGTGATAGGGTAAGATTTTAATTACCCTATATTTATGACCGTCTCGGTCCTGATCGCTTTGTCCACCAATAAAACTTACCGCCATGATATAACTTAAATATTGTTGAAAGTGGCGTTAAACACAATAACCCTAACCCTGTACAATAACAACTTATTCACTTACTCCATATCGATGGGTTTATTAGGGGTATTGTCCATATTAATTCTAGACAACAACCAATTTATTAATATTGTACAGACATTTTGCAGATGTTAGTAACAGAGAATCATACTGATGAATTACGTCACCAAGGATATACTATCATTGAGAATGTAGTAACAGAAGCACAGTGTGACATCTGGGTAGGACAATACAAAGAATGGCTAGCTCAGTTTGAGGGGAATGAATGGCCATTCCCTCGCAATTTTCCTGCACATAGATACAACATAGCGAATTTTGAAACTACATGGCAGGCACGTCTTGCAACGAAAGATGTTTTCAGCGAATTGTGGAATACCGAGAAACTTTTATCAACCGTTGATATTATTACCATTGGCAGACCACCAGAGAACAGCGAAGAAGATTTCGCACAACCAGGGCAACACTCTTTCTGTAGTATCCAAGATGTCTTGAGAAAAGGTTTACACGTGTATCACGGATATCTTTATTTAGAACGGGCTGACGAAGACGATTGGACCCTTCATATACTGGAAGGGTCCCATTTATATCTCGACGAATTTCATGAAAATCATGAAGAGTCATCATCGAGGAGAAATTGGAACAGATGCAATTATTATAGTGACAAACATATTGAATGGTTTGAGTCAAAAGGCTGTAACCGTCATAGAATATCAGTTCCAAAGGGTGGAATGGTATTATGTGATTCAAGACTAGTTTATGAAAGCGTGCGGCCACAAAAAGATCGTAAAAATGCAGGAAGGTGGTATTTTGCGCTGTCGTCTTGTATGGCGCCTGCTATTTGGGCTTCTGCGAAAGATCTTGAAATGAAACAGAAGGCATATAAAATCGTAGCCACGATGTGTCGTTGGCCTTGTCAAGGACTTACTTTAAGAAAGTCAAAAAGACCACCTTTTTATCGTAGTAATGTTTCCATGCCAACTGAACATTGCGAAACATCAAAATCAAAGACAGCAAAAGAACTTTGTGGAATGATACCCTACGATTTCAAAGATGGAAAATGTAATGGACCTGATTGGACACCTGAATGGAGAAAATCTTTTTTTGCCCAAAATGATGAAAGAAAACAGAAATTATCTAAGATAGCATACTTAGTTATAATCGGGATTTGTGTGGGTGTAATCATTGGGGCCTTCAAAGTTGTATTTTAGATACAATTATATACATCTATCATTTGCCAATATAAATGAGCGCATGCATTTATATAAAGAAACAGGAGCAGAGAAATCTTAATGAAGACATCCTCCTCCACCGTAGGCATGATCGTATGGTAGTTGGATTTACAACTACACGTGCAATAATTGTCTATTACCAATAAAGGTGTACTCGATACAACATTATGTGATAAAGTTTGTCAGTGACTTGCGGCAGGTCGATGGTTTTCTCTGGATACTCCGGTTTCCTCCACGAATAAAACTGACCGCCTAGATATAACTTATATATTATTGAAAGTGGCGTTAAACAAATTTGCTGGTCCCTGATTTAACCCAACCAGGAGCTTGAACCTTATCTACTGGACACGAGGCGAGTGCACGAATAATTACAACATCGATCTTGTTCTTTTCTTATTACAATATATCTACAGTAATTTATACAAAAGAACGTGAACATAGCTTGCGAAGTTGGTATTTGTCCACACATTTGTTTGTGTCAGTTCACTTATGTACTTTACCTGATTGTGGTGTTTCCATAGAATCCATTCTGACATGATTTGATTGATTGATTGATTGATTGATTGATTGATTGATTGATTGATTGTGTTTAACACCACTTTCAGCAATATTTCAGCTATATCAGGACGACCAATTTTAGTGGTCTAAGAAGCCGTAGTATCCGGAGAGAACCACCGACCATTGTCAAGCAATGGGTAAACTTTATCACTTGCAACTGCGAGTCGAGTGCACCCTTTTTGTAATTTACAAAGCCGGGTGCGAACCTATTGTCTCACAAATAAATCGGTTAAGCAATCCGTTGTGAACATATTTATAACAAAAATAATACAAATGGTCAATCTTTAAAGACAAACGAGTACACAATTATACGAACACAAATGTAAAGTGAAATAAAAGAATAAATGATCTGAATATTCCCGCAATAACCGAGAGTTTGACAATATCCAGAAAGAATAACACATTCCACCTCACCAAGACTCGATGCATTATGATTAATATGCCATTACCAGGTATTGAGTTATATATACTTGTTTCAATCTTTGTTAATTAGTTGTTAGTTATCAATCCGCTCAAGTCATCTGTGTTGTAATGTTTCCCTACAACAAAAACAAATATCCTCAGTCTCTTGTGTAGTGTCATGGTGCTTAACGCCACTTTCAACAATATTTCAATTGTATCGTGACTGTCAGTTTTATTGGTGGAGGAAACCGGAATACCCAGAGAAAGCCACCGACTGCAAGTCACTGACAAACGCTATGACGTAATGTTGTATCGAGTATACCTCGCCATCAGCGGGACTCGTACTGACAACTTTAGTAGTGATAGGCACTAATTGCATATGTAGTTGTAGTTCCAACTACCATACGATCATGACCACGACTACCCCGAATATTTTATGTACACTGAACCAGAAACACTAGTCAGAGGCGGATCCAGGGGGCGCATCCGGCGCCCCCTCCCTTAAAATTGGGGAAAAAAATGATTTTTTTTAGTAAAATCGTGATTTTTCACACGAAATACCCCAAAACATTTTCGAGCCTCGCTCCGCTCGACGCGATTATTTTAAGTGCGCCCCCCCCCTCAACTTCAAATTCTGGATCCGCCCTTGCTAGTTATACATGATTTGTTGTGAATGTCATACATCCTGTTCTACAAGTTTTATAGATATAATATAATACAAATTTAGTAGCCTTAGTATCTTCCTTCAGTGGAGGGAGTAAGTTTGTGTTGAGCAATTTGTCAGCAATATCATGGCGAGAACAAGTTACATTTCCATAAGTTAATAATCTAAATAATCTTTATTGCATATAAAACCCTTTTGGGTATAGCAATACAAACATAAACTAACATTAAACAGACAATGTATATATACATGTATAAACAAATACAACTACCACCGCTTGATAAAAACAATATTATGTTTTATATGCTCTGACCAACGTGAACCTCATATTCGCGCTTCTAATGATCGCTTTATAAAGTTACAAACACTAGGCAAAATTTCTTTATCAGGATTAAGAATAATTTTTAACTTTTCAAGGGAATTTAGTTGATTAAAGTGAGGATATTTTGTTTTTATAAAATCAATAAAGGCAGGTCTAATATTATCAGTAACTTTACAATCAAAGAAAAAGTGGAATTCGTCATCTAATGTTTTACAAAATTTACAATGTCTTTGATTTCGTGGAATATTTTTGTAACGGCCTAGTTCTATTTCTAAGTTATGATCACTTAATCGAAATTTTGTCAACAATTGACGATTTTTGAAATTTCTGGATATCCACCTTGTGCTAGATCAACATGCCTAGTTTGATTTTTATAGTTCCAGCTCACTGACACAATAATCCGTGAGAAGATATATAGATTCTCCTTCAGTTGCCCGTGGGTTACGATATTTCTCCACTCAAGAGAGTTAAATTAAAAATTTTAACCACAAGCCGTAAGGCGAGTGGTTAAAATTTTTAATTTAACTCTTGAGAGTGGAGAAATATCGTAACCCACATGGGCAACTGAAGGAGAATTTGTTTCTCCCATGATTTAACACGAACTTTATTTCAAAATTTGAAATTAATGCGTTTGAAATTAATGCGGGAAAAGGCACGATACATTTTAATCCTCTAGAGGATGACAGATTTTTCCACCACTGGTTCAGCGGGGTTAAAACGTCGTAATAATGGGAGAAATGACTTCCACTGCTTCTTGTTCTTGAATGCTTGTGGTTCTTCAAAAACTTTGCATATTCCGGGCAGCAGAGAAAGCTTTCTGGTGTACATACAGGTAAAATAATCCAATATTTACAAATAAAACTATTTACATGGGTATACGGTCTACTTATTGGAGAATACTTTGATGGAAGCTCGGAATCCTTCCACCGTGTTGGTAGTTGTTATGTTGGTGGGCAGCTGATTCTAATCCCTGATGGTCCTGTGATGTTGGTGGACAGCTGATTCTAATCCCTGATGGTCCTGTGATGTTGGTGGACAGCTGATTCTAATCCCTGATGGTCCTGTGGACAAATGAGTTCCCGTATGTATCGTTTGATGTATTCTCTTGGTAGAACTTGTGTTGAACTCTTGTTCTACTGTCGTTGGATAATATATACTGTTTTCGACCAATGTCTATAAGGTTTTTCTGTATTTCATAGAGCATGCATGGTCTGTTAGGTTTCCTTCGAATTTGTAGGTTTTCCTATTCTAATGTTTTTACCATGTTTGTAACGCAGCTTGGAGAGCGATCCTTATAATTGTTACATACATATTGTACCGTTCGTCTCTGTACCAGCTCCAGTGGTTTGGTGTTTTTCTGGTTAACTGGGTCCCAGGCTGTACTGGCATACTCCACTGTAGGTCTAACTATGGAAGTGTAAGCTGCTGCCTTTTCTGGTTTTGTACAGTCCTTTGTTGTTATGTTGGTATAATTTGTTTTCTTTTTTACTTTGTGCGATCCTTATAACTATGTATTTGATAGATTAAAGCTCATTTGTCATTTACTTTCGCATTAGTCTAGTGAAGTTAGGTCATTCCGTAGTAAGTCGTTGTCTGTCTGGTTGTTGATTGTGAGGTAAATAAGCTGTCATCCGCGAATAGCGAGTCTCAGATGAAGTTGTTGCTTCAGGCATGACATGTATGTAGGACAGGGACAATAACAGTCCACGGAGAGTATCTTGTAGGACTCCGGAGGCCACTGGTATGTTAGAGGATGCAGCGCCTTCAAGAATCACGCACTGCTTCCTGTACTCCAAGAATGACCCTATGCATCTGTTCGTTTTGTTGTTGACTCCGTAATGATTTAAATTGCATAGCATGCGTTTGTGTGGTACTTTGTCCAATATCTTTGCCAAATCTAGAAGCGTGATGTCGACTTGGGAGCATTTTGTCATTCTGGTTGCTATGTCATGCATTGTAAATATCAATTGTGATTCGCATGATATTCGTTTGCAGAATCTATGTTGTGAGTTAGTCATGATGTTGTTTTTATCAAAGTGTTTCATGATGCTGCTATGTACAATGTGTTCTAGGATTTTACATGTTATGGATGGTAAGGACACCGATCTGTAATTTGTTGCTATGTTCCCCTTTCTTGAATAATGGAACAACATTCGCATACCACCAATCTTGCAAGACTCCGGTGTTGACTGGTGATTGGTATAGTATTGTAAGCTAGCTGGATCTGTCTCTGATTTTAGTATGAAAGACGGCATTGAGTTTGTTTAGTGAATTTATTGCTGTTCAAGTTTTGCTTGGTAATTTATGTACTCACTTGGGTTCTATTTTGATTTCATATATTCTTGGATAGGGACGGTAGCCTTTATCTGGACAGATTGGGAGGTTTTCTATTGTGAACATTGATTGGAACTGTTTATTGGGTATGTTGGCTTTGGCCTTGTTGTCGCTCTTTAAATAACCCTTTTTGCTCTTCAAAGGGGCCACCCCTGTCCATTCTTGGCCTTTGCTTTTGATGTAAGACCACATATTTTTAGAGTGGCGAGGTGTAGAACATTTTTTGATAAAGTTTGTCAGGGACTTTCGACAAGTCGGTGGTTTTCTCCGGGTCTTCCCGGTTGCCTCCACCAATAAAACTGACCGCCACGATATAGCTTAAATGTTGTTGAAAAAAGGCAAACAACGAAACAAAACATTACACAGAAAACAAAAGATCGAGAACATGAACCCCACTGAAAATGATGTGAACTCAGGTGCTCCAGAAATGCTAGCTATTTCTGCTCCACATGTGACACCCATCGTGTTACTCTTGTTACAAACCCGGTGATAGCTATAGGTCATGGATGAGGAAAGACCCGGATTGTACATTTATTTGTAATTACGACGAATGGGACATATCATATCCGTGGTCATTTGTGACACAGATATTCCGTAACGTCATGGTGGCGAAAGATTTGCGTGGGAATGTGTATTCTCTACTGACAATATCAACCTCAGGAATTAGTTGTCGCTTTAAATTATGCCAGCCATCGATCTTTTCAATATTTAAGGATTTCGTAATTACGATTCTTTTGTAATTATATATATATATTTTTTTTATATAAATGTTGTATATTACAGTACAATTCGAAGATATTATTAGATTTGTATATGTTTCCATGATATAAAGTAGATTAACATGGCTACACATACAGAAATTCCAATAAAAGCCAAGTATGAAATGTCAAATAATTTCAATTTTCTCTTATTATGTTGAGAAAATTTTGGCAAAGTTTTTCTCCATTCAGGTGTCCAATCAGGTCCATTACATTTTCCATCTTTGAAATCGTAGGGTATCATTCCACAAAGTTCTTTAGCAGTCTTTGTTTTTGATGTTTCGGTATGTTCGGTTGGCATGGAAACATTACTACGGAAAAAGAGTGGTGTTTTTGACTTTTTCAAATGAAGTCCTTGACAAGGCCAACGATTCATAGTTGCCAGCATTGTATATGCTTTCTGTTTCATTTTGATATCTTCTTTATTAGCCCAAATAGCCGGCGCCATACAAGATGACAATACAAAACGCCATCTTCCCGCATTTTTACGACCTCTCTTTGGCCGAGCGGTGCCGTAAACTAGTCGTGTATCCCATAATACCATTCCACCCTTCGGAACGGCTATTCTATGACGTATGCAACCTTTTGACTCAAACCATTCAATGTGTTTGTCTCTAAGATAATTACATCTGTTCAAATGGTGTTTCAATGAAGATTCTCTATTATTTTCATGAAATTCATCGAGGAATTGATGGGAGCCTTTTATTACAAAGAAGGTCCAATCGTCCTCCTCAGCATGCTCTAAAAACAGTTTCCCTTGATACGCGTGCAAACCTTTTCGCAAGATGTCTTGGTCACAACGGAACTCTTCTTGGCCTGGTAATGCAAATGCTTCATCGCTGTTTTCTGGCGGCCTACCAATGGAAATGATATCAACGGTTGTTAAAAGTTTCTTGGTATGCCATAATTCGCTGAACACCTCTTTCGTTGCAAGACGCGCCTGCCATGAAGATTCAAAATTCGCAATGTTATATCTTTGAACAGGAAAATTTGTAGGGAATGGCCATTCATTCTCTTCAAACTGAGCCAGCCATTCTTTGTACTGTCCTATCCAAATGTCACACTGTGTTTCTGTTACCACATTCTCAATGATAGTATATCCTTGGTGACGTAATTCGTCAGTATGCCTCTCCGTAACTAACATCTGCAAAAAATGGGTTCTGGTCAAGTGAAAGTCCTACACAAAACTCCATGCTATGACAAATTTACAATGGAATACTAGTATATAAAGTTTCCTTGCCATGAATACTGTGCAATAAAATTATTCTTATGACCATATCATTAATCTGGCGATTTAAATGCCCTCCTCTATATCTGAGAATTGTAATTGTTATGACAATGTCATTAATGTACTCCTCTATATCTGAGAATTGTAATGGTTATGACAATGCCATTAATGTTCACCTCTATAATTGAGAATTGTAATGGTCATGACCATGCCATTAATGTACTCCTCTATAACTGAGAATTGTAATGGTCATGTCAATGCCATTAATGCTTACCTCTATATCTGAGAATTGTAATTGTTATGACAATGCCATTAATGTTCTCCTTTATATCTGAGAATGGTAATGGTCATGACAATGCCATTAATGTACTCCTCTATAACTGAGAATTGTAATGGTCATGACAATGCCATTAATGTTCACCTCTATATCTGAGAATTGTAATTGTTATGACAATGCCATTAATGTTCTCCTCTATATCTGGAGAATTGTAATGGTGATGACAATGCCATTAATGTTCTCCTCTACATCTGAGAATTGTAATGGTCATGACAATTCCATTAATGTTCTCCTCTATATCTGAGAATTGTAATGGTCATGACAATGCCATTAATGTTCTCCTCTATATCTGAGAATTGTAATGGTCATGACAATGCCATTAATGTACTCCTCTATATCTGAGAATTGTAATGGTTATGACAATGCCATTAATGTTCACCTCTATAATTGAGAATTGTAATGGTCATGTCACTGAGCTATCTACATGTAGATATTAAAATACGTATGAAATGTGTGTGTACTCCGGTTATCTGATTTCCAAGTGAGTGAATAACAGTTTTTAACAAGTAAATAATTTTTCAGGTCTATCACGGCGAGAACAAGATACATTTCAATGATATGATGATGATGATGTCCGCTTTGTACTAAGCCAGCAAGCTTAATTGGATTTGTATAGTGATAGCTCAAAGAAACAACGATACATTTGTAGACATGTCGCTACACTCAGACACATTATACTGATCTCAAGCCAATTAGTCATTGCTCTTTTGTTGCAGTGTCACGTGCTGAACGGATAGGCAGCAAATGCCAATTTCATAGTATTTGGATTGACCTAACCGTGGTTTGAACCCACGATATACCGAACTCGAGTCGAAGAGGCAAACCATTGTTTATAACACTATCGTGTTTGTAACAAGAATAACACGACGGATGCCCCAAATGGAGCATGAACTGTTTGCACTTCCGGAGCACCAGAGTTCATCCCCAGTTTAGATGGATTCGTGTAATTCGATATTTAGTTTTCTGTGTAGTGTTTTGTAGATCATTGTTTGTCCATTTGTCCTTTGGACATTCTATTGTCTGTCTTTCGATTTGCGGCGTCTGATTTCCACTTTTCATAAACGTTAAATTATTTGAGAGCATTAAACATGAAACGATCAAAATATAGTAAACTAAGTCAGACAAAATACACGTAAATAGTTGATCTTCTGCTTGCCCAAACAAAATTTGCGGAAATATATGTAGGAGTTGGGTTGTTCCGTGCGATGATTGTTACCTAGACCTGTGTGTTCCCGATATGGAATGTTAGTGGTTCGATCGACATGGACATATTGTACACTCCTGTCACACTTTTAATAGGTCTGTGGTTTGGCTATTTGATTCCGACCTATCCGTTTTGAATTTGTTTATGCTTGCGTTTAAATTAACAGTCGATGTGGGATTCAAGTAATATGACATTTTACAGAATAGTGTACATGTTGCTTAGCGCAGCGTGATCAATTTTATAAGATTAACCATTGAGCAGAACATATTACATTTATGAGGTGATGAAGACGTTTGCTTTGTACTAAACCAACACGTTAGAACACCGAAGCAACAGTTTACAGGTAGACATGTGGATTAATTCAGACACATTATCCTGATTCACAGGTAGACATGTGGATTAATTCAGACACATTATCCTGATTCACAGGTAGACATGTCGATTAATTCGGACACATTATCCTGATTCACAGGTAGACATGTGGATTAATTCAGACACATTATTCTGATTCACAGGTAGACATGTGGATTAATTCGGACACATTATTCTGATTCGGAGACAACCAGTCGTTGATCTTACTCCTTTGTGGCGTGTGTTTAGCGGAGAAACAGCAAATATTTATTGTAGTCTTTGGATTGAACCAACGATCTACGTGAACCATTACACCACTGAAGCAGTTCATTTTACACAACAGAATAGAAAATACAATGATAATAACTTAAGATTACTTTACCTGTAATAGCTTGGTTTGACTTTAAATAAAGTTCTGACAACAAATTGTACATTCTATAAATATACATGTTTTATATACTAGCCTTAAACCACCCGACTTACGTGTATGAACTATTTACCGTGTCCATTTATCATAAATCGTTATAAAATATGATTATAAAATAAATGACCTACCATATAACGTTACAATATCCTTCTTCCTCAATCTAGTAAGGGACCGACCATTTAACTTGCAGGTAGGGGGGAGAGTTATGTTTTTTTTTTCGTTCAGAAATTTTTTTTCGGACAACACGAGAGTTAGAATATTTATTTTTTTTTGTCGCGCAAAGCTCGAAATTTTTTTTCAGAATGTAACATTAGGTTATATGACAAAAACTCTGAATCAGATTATTTTTTTTTCCTCCACCAAAATCAGAATATTTTTTTCAGCAACATTGGGAATCAGAATATTTTTTTTAGGAAAAAACCATAACCTCCCCTTCAAGTTAAATGGTTGTTCCCTACACTAAGTTTTCGAAATAGGGAACGCCATGGGAGTCATAGATAGTATTCAAGGCATTATATTTGAGTCATGAGTTAGGTTCATTGGTCTGTCAAGACAGGGCCGTCTTCACAGCATATTTAGGCCCTCGAGCAAAGATATACACAGGATCAATCAAATTGTGATGAACAGGTAAATGAAAAAGAGTGATCTATAATGCAATAGATAATATGAAATCAAATAAAGCCTCAGGTTTGGGTGGATTAACTGGAGCATTTTATAGAGAATTTTGGGGAAAATTCAATATTTTTAGTGGACGTTTAAAATAAAAGTTATGATGAAAAGCTACTGAGCTTTTCTCAGTGGACTAGCTATATATATATAGTGTTTTAATAATCATTATTGCTTAACAAAAGCAGATCTAGAAAATTATAGACCTTTTGATTTATAACGTCTTTCTTATGTTCTAACACAGCGTCTAAGAAAAGCTTTGATAATTTTTGGTAAATAATTACCAAACTGGATATATAAAAAAAACAGGTTCATTGACTTCAATCATAGACAAATACAAGACATTGTTATAGTTTTGCTGAAGCTTAGAATATTGAAGGGGCAATAAATAGTCTTTGTTGATTTTCCAAAACATTTGACTCACTTGAATGAACATTTATTTTGGCAACTCTAAAACATTTTGGTTTTAATGAATCATTTATAATTTGGGTCAAAACTTTATACAGTATCATTCAAACTTGTGTAATAAACAATGGCTGGATATCAGAAATGTCCAAAAACTCGCTCGGAATATGCCAAGGACATCCCTTTTCTACTTTGTTATCTGTTTTATCCGTGGAAATTATGGCTCTTCGAATAAGAATATCAAGAGTTTTCAGATAAAAATAGATGAACAAACACATAATATAAAAATTTCTCAATTAGCAGATGACACAACTCAAACCACCCGATCGCGCGACTTACGTGTATGAACTATTTACCATGTCCCTTTATCATAATTCTTTATAAAATATGAGTACAAAATATATGACCTACCCTACGTTACAATGTCCTTCTTCCTTCAGCTGAGAAACTAAGTTTTAGAAGTAGGGGATGCCATGGGAGTCATAGATAGTATGCATGGCCATTGGATTTGTGTCATGAAAAGAAAGTTTAAACAGTGATGGCCAACAATTCCACCACTATCAACAAAACGAACAATCACACATTACCGAAATCTTTGAAAGTTAAGAGGACCGTGACATGGCGTTGACAATCCAGATCATGGCTTAAGACAGGCTCGAAAATGTGGCGGAGGTTAATCCGGCTAATGGGATATCACTCACACACACCTCCCCTCTGGGGGCCCGGGTGGCTCAATGAGTTAGGTCGTTGGATCTAACAACTCATACAAGCCTATCACCAATACGGCGTGGGTTCGCGCCCGGCTTTGTAAATTACAAAAAAGGGTGCACTCGACTCGCAACCGCAAGTGATAAAGTTTACCAGTTGCTTGCCCATGGTCGGTGGTTCTCTCCGGGTACTCCGGCTTCCTCCACCACTAAAACTGGTCGCCATGATATAGCTGAAATATTGTTGAAAGTGGTGTTAAACACCAAAAATCAAATCAAATCAAATCAAATCACCTCCCCTCTTGATAAATGGATCTCTAACAGCAATGCAGATAAAAGCAAATGTGATAAAAACCCACAGATTGACTTCTTCCTTGAAAGATAAAATACTATCTCATGTGGCTTTATTAGTGTGGTTGAGCATAAAAGTTATAATATACAAGGTTTTGTGACATTACTAGTGTGGTTCAGTATACAATTTATAATCTACAAAGTTTTTTGGCATTACTAGTGTGGTTCAGTATACAAATTATAGTATTATACCTCATAGATATAAGAGTCTGTGATTAGTTAAAAAACGTCACATGTCAGGAAGACAAAACTTCATGTATCCCTAGACCAATATCTCAAAGCATAGTGAAATAAAGTGGTGACAACTAAATATTTGGCCAAATTTCAAAGTGCAAGGGGCATAACTCAGCCAAAAATCATTGGACAGGAACAAAATGCAAACTTGATCTGTAACTCATCATTATACACTCATATACCAAACATCAAGTCGATATCTCCAAGATAATGAAAAAAAGTGGTGACAACTAAGTATTTGGCCAAAATTCAAAGCCCAAGGACCATAACTCGGCCAAAAACAATTGGTCCGGAACGACACTTAAATTGAACTGTAACTTATCATTATACACCCACATCCCAAAATATCAAGTCAATATCTCAAAGCATAGCGAAAAAAAGTGGTGACAACTGTTTTATTTCAGAATTATGGAATGACGGACCTGGGTAATACTATATGTCCCGGCCACTTAGTGTGGTGACATAAAAATGCTTTGTTGTTGCATGTGTAATTTCGGTATAATAAACAATTTATGGCCCTTGTTGTAGGGAGATATGAAGCTTTGCTTACCCTCAGAAGTCATATTTCTCGAGAAATATGACTTCTTCGGTTCACCCTCGAGAAATATGACTTTTTCGGGTAAACACACCTTCATTTCTCACTAATGAGACAGCACAGTTCCTATTTTTAGCCGTGCGAGATATATAGTCTCTAACATTGTTTCCTGTTTATTACGATAATTTCTCAAATCAAGATGGTTAAATTTTCACATCTTAAAGTTCGAGGTTTACCGAGAACTTTAAAATGTGAAAATTTAACTATCGAGATTTTGAGAAATTATCGTAATAAATGGGAAACAATGTTAGAGATTGTTTCTCTAATGAACCACTAAAAATATTTATTTGATTCTTTTTCTCACTAATTTAACAAAATATATGGCCGTTTTTCACTTTCTCAAATCGACGTCACTGACGTAGACGTCACACCTGTTTAGGAATGTTTTTGAAGCAATGATGGAGAAGGGATAAGATTCCAGATGAGGGGTTATGGATGACGGTACAGTTAATTACGGTTAGTTACGGTTAATTAAACGATTTTTTGATACAATGACATTTTGCGAAACGTAACATTTTTATGGGAAAAGTAGCGTGAAATTCTTATCTCACCCACGGGTTGAGACATAATTACGTAATTGACCAATCAGCAACTGAGAACAAAGTGATCCACACATTGATTATCGATTTCTTCTCACACGGGTTGAGAAGTGTGAAAATTGAACAAGAATTAGAGAAATCCTTGTCTCAACCCGTGAGTGGGATAAGAATTTCATGCTACTTTTCCCGTAAAAATGTTACGTTTTGCAAAATGTCATTCTAAGCCGGGAATGTCACATTATATACCTGTTTGATAGCTGAATAACAGGTATATTACGGATTTAACAATTGATTTTTTTAAATACAGTTCTAATCCAACCGTATTAAATATATTTGTGTCTTTTATTTTCGTTTTTTCGTATTTCTAGATGTCCTTTCCCGTACCTTTGACGTCAAAATATGTGTCACTTCATATTTCATGTATGGGGTGTCTGATAAAGGAAAATACTGTACTGAGAAAAAGAATCAAACACCGGTAAGAGGGCAAGACGGAAAAATCTTAGACACCAGTGGGAAAGATTTCTATTGGTCTCTAATTCGGCGGAGCCTCGTTGCAGACCAGAAATCTTTCCCTTGGGTGTCTGAGATTTTTTCGTCTTGCCCTCTTAGCGGTGTTAGATCCTTTATATCTCTCTACAATGGTCATAAATATATAATGTACGGAATTTTGTGTCATTACAAGTTTGGTTCAGTATACAAATTATAATGTACAAGGTTTTATTGCATTACTAAGGGACCGACCATTTAACTTGCAAGGGGGAGTTATGGTTTTTTTTTCATTCATAAATTTTTTTTCGGACAACATGAGAGTTAGAAAAATTTTTGTTATTGTTGCACTTGCGCGAAATTTTTTCCAGAATTTAACATTAGGTTATATGACAAAAACTCTGAATCAGATTATTTTTTTTTCCTCCACCAAAATCAGAATATTTTTTTCAGCAACATTGGGAATCCATAACCCCCCCCCCCTCCCCTTCAAGTTAAATGGTCGTTCCCTAAGGTGGTTCAGTATACAAACTGTAAAATCAACATAATTCAAAGATATTTATTATAAATAACAAAATACAAAGGAAAGACAGTTGATACAAAGTAAAATAATAATCTATGATTGTGCAAACACTTTCATATGTCCAGAGATACTTTTAGATACTTGTAACGCTGTCTTGTCTTTGCCGTAGTAATCTACAAATTCTCCTTTAGGATTTATTAAGTACATCACAATGGTATGGTCAACCTAAAAAATACAAAACTCAATATAACAGTATTATTGTCATTTGGTATTTAACAACATCTACAGGGCTGGATTACCCCTTAAGAACAACATCTACAGGGCTGGATTACCCCTTAAG
>MJUT01036074.1:303929-322207 GCA_002080005.1 Gigantidas platifrons | reverse complement strand
TAAGAACAACATCTACAGGGCTGGATTAACCCTTAAGAACAACATCTACAGGGCTGGATTAACCCTTAAGAACAACATCTACAGGGCTGGATTAACCCTTAAGAACAACATCTACAGGGCTGGATTAACCCTTAAGAACAACATCTACAGGGCTGGATTAACCCTTAAGAACAACATCTACAGGGCTGGATTAACCCTTAAGAACAACATCTACAGGGCTGGATTAACCCTTAAGAACAACATCTACAGGGATGGATTAACCCTTAAGAACAACATCTACGGGGCTGGATTAACCCTTAAGGACAACATCTACAGGGCTGGATTAACCCTTAAGCACAATAAGCATGTGCTTAGGGAATCATGGGGCAAGTGGGCACCATAAAAATCTGCCCACAAGGGAATATATTTTATCAGCCAGATATTAAGCTAAAAAACACACGAAAAATTTAAAACCAATGTAGGAAAAATGAAATAAAATGCTACTAAATGTTATAGGCTTCATTTATAGTTTTGACTTATGTCAGTGGAAGGTTCTGGAGCACTAAGGATGGCCAGTGCTTAGGGCATACATTGGCTTTAATCTGGCCCTGAACATCTATATATCAGTTATATTGTGGGAGTCAATTTTATTGGTGGTAGTGGCAGTGACTGTAAATATAGATAGATGTAAAAATAACTACAACAAATGTACTTTGCAATCACAGAGATATAGTCCAAGTGGCAATCATTAAACATTAATTCATAAATTAAGTTCATCGATTGGAGCTTAAGCATAAAATACCAAACTGTACCTGAATATTTGAATTTAATACAAAAATTGTTTTCTTTTGTTTTATACTGCAATTGGTAACATTACAGCATTGATAAAGGGGGTCGTATACATTTTTGCTTGTCCCTGTATAAAGCATTTAGGCCACGCCCCTTTTTGGAACTTTTGTTTTATACCGTGACAATGTCCTGTATAAAGCATTTTTTAAATGGGGCCCATGACGGGGAATACAAATTTTAATTATTTTTTTA
Source organism: Gigantidas platifrons (assembly GCA_002080005.1). NCBI lineage: Eukaryota > Metazoa > Mollusca > Bivalvia > Mytilida > Modiolidae > Gigantidas > Gigantidas platifrons. The sequence goes on along the minus strand of MJUT01036074.1, from coordinate 321,187 downwards.
TATGGAAAACAGTCAGAAAAAAAATATAGTATTGCAATATAAAGACAATATAGGTATGGTGTCTTTTTATATGAAATTTATTTGCATTTGGCACGAAACAGGGGGACTGCCCGGCAGAGCCTTGCAGTACCCCTGTTTCTTAGCCTCATCCAAATAAATCTCATATAAAAAGACACCATACCTATATTGTCTAATTATTTTTCCTTCTGTGAATATTTTATTATTAACTTAATTTCATTAGAAAAAAAAGTTAATATATTGATTTCAAATTTCAAACCCTAACCCTGGTACATATGCATTATTCACGTTATTTTTGAGACCGAGAACTTGAGCTGCATGAATCCTATGTAATATTATGATCATTATTCTGCTGTGTAAATGTCAAATACGTTGATTTGTACATGATTTGTGAAAGTCTACAGATATATATAAATAAATAAAGGACTATGCAGAGCTCAGCATGATACGATCACAGCAAGTTGACAATGGTGTGTCCTATACTAGTTTTTCTGAATATGATTCTTGTCCAGGAAAGTCATCAAAAGGTAGAATATGCTTAAAAAGTGGAGGAAAGTTTTAAATATGGAATTCAGAGAAAAAATCCATTAAAATCAAATTTCCAATAACAAATATTTGGTACTTGAATTTACACTTACATATGCAATCAGTGTCTATCACCACTAATGTCGTGAGTTCAAATCCCGAACTGGCGAGGTGTACTCAATAAAACATTATGTGAAGTTTGTCAGTGGCTTGCAGCAGGTCGGTTTTCGGTTTTCTCCGGTTCCCTCCACCAATAAAACTAACCGCCACGATATAAATGGAATATTGTTGAAAGTGGCATTAAACACCATAACCTAACCGAAGCTTACAATATAATCTCCATCTTCATCTTTTGGTCCAGCGCTGTAGTACACTCTGTATGCTCTCGTTGCTGCATCTATTTCTTCTGCTGTACCTGTCATTCCTAACAGCTTGGGTGAAAATTCTGGGGGGAAAAATAAACACAACAAATTAGACAAAATCCCTCTTATCTGTATTCAAATAAATTTCAAAATTTCTTGAATACCCTTTTCCAAGTCACAATGTCAAAGGACAAGGTAATCAGTCCCTTTCAAGGTTAAATTTAATTCTTTTATTATTTTCTTTTATTTTTTAGCTTTTAGAAATCACAAAGGATTCAACTGTGTGTAAAGGAATTTGGAGGGGAAATATATTTGTAAGCATTTGAATCTAAGCTTGTTACTTTACCTGCACAATATTTTTTAATAGCTTCTTTAGTATCCCTTTCTGGATCAACTGTTATAAATAAAGGTACTAGTTCTGGAACACCTGATGTTTTACCTATAAAATGTAAAATAATTACCTACATGTAGTTAGAAATACACAGGTTTGACATATTTTTATTTGATCTCACCGAGTTATATTGTCTGTTTTAACAAATTGATTTTGATACTAAAATATATCAGTCAGTGTGATGTCAAATGTGTTGTGACATTACCAAGAAAAACAAGATGAACTGTGAGCTAAAGCTCACTTATGATACCCCCGCATATATGTTCAATGTGTATGAAAACCAACCAAGTCGGCAAATAGGAAGTAGGAATGTGATAGGTCCAAAAACGCTTCCCACAATATGTGGTACCTATATGAAGCTTGTGACCAAATATCAGATTTCTGCCATCAATAGTTGCTGAGAAAAATGGGACGAAAAATATCTTGGGACGGACGGAAGGACGGACAGAGGTAAAACAGTATACCTCCCTCCGGTAGAGCGGGGGTATAATAATCATTCCAGTTCTAAAAGTCTCGACAAACATTTACACTAGTATCACAGATTGTTGTGTTGGACTCTTTTAAATATTAGTGATAATGTCTGTCTAGATCTTGAATACTGCCGTTATCATATATACATGTAACAAGAGAATATTACAATCCTGCATCGCTCATCTGCTATGTAAATACATCTAGCTCACAAGGCACACTGCAGATTTATTGACCCCCCATACCCTCCTTGAATACTCTTGGCTACAGTCCTGAGTTCAGACAGGTGTAGTTAAATACTCATCAAGTATACGGTACAGAGAAATAGCATGATAAATACTCATCAAGTATATTGTACAGTCAGAGAAATAGCATGATAAATCACTGGGATAGACATATCACTCTTCTTAGTGATACTGATACAGTACAGTCAGAGACATACCATGATAAATCACTGTGATAGACATATCACTCTTCTTAGTGATACTGATACAGTACAGTCAGAGACATACTATGATAAATCACTGGGAAAGACATATCACTCTTCTTAGTGATACTGATACAGTACAGTCGGAGAAATAGCATGATAAATGACTGGGATAGACATATCACTCTTCTTAGTGATACTGATACAGTACAGTCAGAGACATACCATGATAAATCACTGGGATACACATATCACTCTTCTTAGTGATACTGATACAGTACAGTCAGAGACATACCATGATAAATCACTGTGATAGACATATCACTCTTCTTAGTGATACTGATACAGTAGTCGGAGAAATAGCATGATAAATCACTGTGATAGACATATCACTCTTCTTAGTGATACATGTACTGATATGACTTTTGGTCTGTTTAATACATTTTCTTATTTTGATATGACTTTTGTGTGATAATAAGTAACACTCTTTTGTGAAAATTTTGTGTGATAATAAGTAACACTCCAATGTGAAAGAAATTTTGTGTGATAATAAGTAACACTCCAATGTGAAAAAAAATTTGTGTGATAATAAGTAACACTCCAATGTGAAAAAAAATTTGTGTGATAATAAGTAACACTCCAATGTGAAAAATTTTTTGTGTGATAATAAGTAACACTCCAATGTGAAAAAAATTTTGTGTGATAATAAGTAACACTCTAATGTGAAAGAAATTTTGTATGATAATAAGTAACACTCCAATGTGAAAATTTTTTGGAAGATATATTCAATAGAACAAAAGATATGTCCTAGTAACCAAGATGAGTGATATGTCTATCACAGTGATTTATCATGCTATGTCTCTGACTGTACTGTATCTACCCACCCAGTATGTGATTTATCATGCTATGTCTCTGACTGTACTGTATCTACCCACCCAGTATGTGATTTATCATGCTATGTCTCTGGCTGTACTGTATCCACTACTTCATTTATCATGCTATGTCTCTGATTGTACTGTATCTACTCACCCAGTATATCTACTACTTCATTTATCATGCTATGTCTCTGACTGTACTGTATCTACTCACCGAGTATATCTACTACTTCATTTATCATGCTATGTCTCTGACTGTACTGTATCTACTCACCCAGTATATCTACTACTTCATTTATCATGCTATGTCTCTGACTGTACTGTATCTACTCACCCAGTATATCTACTACTTCACACATTTTCTCTATTTCATCAGGACAGATATCAGGACAATGTGTAAAACCAAAATAAATAGCTAGCCACTTCCCCAGGTACTGTTTGTCTGTCTTTATTTCTCCATTGTGATCTACCAGCTTCCATTCTCCTCCTATTGCAGCTTTCCCAACACTTTTGTTCCTTTCCTTGGCTAAAGCTGCAAATAAACAGATTCACTGTATATTGTATTTTATCTAACATGATGTACGTTTTCCTTTGAAATTAATGAAAGTAGCCTGTCTGATACAAGGTTTCTGATACAAGATGTTGTATCACCACACTGTCGTGATAAAAGAATGGCACGACGTTGCACGAGACATGAACTCGTAGTGAAACTGGTTCACACAACAGGTTTGACCTGATACATAGTCTTATACCACCACACTATATATGTAATGCATGGGTATATATCAATATTGTCATCCCAAAAAAAAATTCCTACATTTCGTGAGCTTGGGCATGTTATTCATATTCTGTTTAGGGAAAAATTTGTTGCATTTTGTGTATTAGTTTTTGTGGTAAGCTTGTAGGTTTTTGGCTATTTAAAGCCATTTTCAACAATATTTCAGTAAATTTTATTGTGAATATTTTTAAATGCATGGCCACCAGAATTTCTGCATAGACCAATCATTGATAAAGGTCTGATGGCTGAAATGTTGGGTAAAGAGCAATTTCACACTTACACATTTATCTTAATGTTAAAATAAGGCTGTATATGTACCTTATTTTTCTACTCCTCTGATTCAAAGTAAATGGCAGGGCCATTGTGGCCGTGATAATATGGTAGTTGGATCTTCAACTACCTTAGCAATCAGTACCTATCACAACTGATGTTGTGGGTTCGAATCTTGAGGTGTACAACATTATGTGTTCAAGTTTGTCTGTCACTTGCGACAGGTTGGTGGTTTTCTCTAGGTCTTTCGGCTTCCTCCCACCAATAAATCTGACCAAAACGATCTATTGTTGAAAGTGGCATTAAACATCCTCAAACAAAGTAAAATCACCTCTCTCTTGGAACATATAAACCTTATTTTCATACTCCTCTAATTCAAAGTAAAATCACCTCTCTCCTGGTTTAACTGAAATTTATAACAGTAATTTACTGAACATTAGCAAATTGTACATACCAAGTTCTTTTTCTCTTTTAGCATAATGAAACCATAACATAATACCACCTCCTAGACCAAACGTAATGACAACTGTCTTCCATGAAATTGGCTGTAAATAAAACCATAACATTATCTTAATCTATCAGTTATTCCAAACAAGTCAAAAATTACTATGATAATACATCTGATTACATACACAAACAAGATCTTGTATAGTATATGTACAGTATCTGTAATTTACATATTTTTCCTTTAATATCACCTAGTGATATTGTCAGCATCAGCGGACTGACTGTGATACTGAAAATTATTGATCAGTGTGATGTCTTTATCATTAAAAAACAATTATGTAAGCTTTGATAGTCTTGACATACATTATCACATGTATCACAGCTGTGAATAGACAGATTATACAGGAAAACAAGTCTAAACAAAATATATACATAGTTTCAATCTGACTTTTCGTTTGCAAGTTACCATCTGGAAACCAAATGGGGATGGACACACAGACGACACCCATTGCAATAGTACCATTCGACGAAGCATTGGAGGACAATTGCAGTCCCAGTGACCACCTGTCTGTTCTGAATATCATAAATATGATCATAAGAGTGCTAAAGGTTTAAACATGTATCTCCTAGTATGTTTAGGTCTCTGAAATCACTAAAGTTTTATAGGAAACTTGACAAGAATATTCTTTTGATAGGCCTTTACAAAATTTTTTTTTTTTGGTGTTTATCTCAAATCTCTACACCGGTTTTTTACAAGACAGCTTTTCAAAAATGATTTGGCTTTAACTTAAGGTACAATTAACTGAATCCAGTATATATAATAACATCCAGTATGGGGTAATGTAAAGCAGGGCCTTCCACAACAGGCGGGCACCGGGCAGTCATTGCCCATCTAATTGCATTTTTCATAGGCTACTTTGTTTCAAAAATGAAAATGTCAAAGTGAAAGTAAAATATGGCTTTGTTGTTCATACTGGTTTTGCATGATCCCCATCCTACTTGAAAATGTGTGGAACTCTCTACTTCTTCATAAAATAACTTAAGATTGTGTATCCTCTTCATTGATTTGGTAACTTTAAATGTAACCTCTGATGTGACCTAATACAGATGTCGTGGGTTGCCAGATAAAAAAATAAAGATCCCAAAAACATCTAACTTTAATTAGATTACACAAAAGCTCTTCTTGCTTTTACACGCAATAAAACAAATATTCTGATTTAAATTTTATTTGAGGTAATAAAACGTAGACATCAAATTTAGTGTGAACGACACATTTCTGGAATAACTTTCATCAGGTATGCTCATAATCAAAAGATTGGAAAGACAAATAACAAAGTCTATGGGACCAAGTAAACCAAGGAGTCTAAACAGAATAGCTGAATCAGCTACGGTAAAGTACATGTATGATTGCCAGTACTTTTGCTGATGGATCAAAATGTGTCTTATAAAGAAATGTATTAATTTCTTACCCCACTGGACTGAGCACTCTTTTTCTTTGGAGGTGGCAGCTTTGCCTTTCCTTCCTCTGACATCAATCTCTTTGTAACATTACAGTTTGATGACAACCTTTTATGCAATATTGATTTTGAACATGATGAAAGAGATCTGATTTGTTGGCATGGCGATGGTGATTTTATTTTGAAAATATGTTGATTCTGGAGTGCTTTATTGAAATTCTGGTCTAAGAAGCATTGTCCTCGAAACTGAAAGATAAGAATGTTTTCTTGTTTAACATTTTTAGTGAGAGAACGATTTTTGGTCAACACCAAATGAACAATTTGCTACATTTATGTATGTCATGGCGAGAACAAGGTTCCTTCGATGAAATACGACGATTCCGTAATAAGACGTTCTCCTGACTTCACTTGGAGGAAGAATTCGTACCACCGATCACGTGACTTCATAAAAAATATAGGCATTTTTAGCAATAGACACTGCAGGTAGAAATGGATCGAGGAAAATGATCTCAAAAGTCATCCAGCAAATATTGGTGCGTGGTTCCGGGGTGTACATCTGACAGCAGGAAGAAATCCAATCTGGAAAAATATGTAACATTTATCCCATTTCCGACAAAGTTGAAAGACCACGGGCCATTTTGAACAAAAGATGCCTAGATTTTAGTCACGTGGTGATGGAAGTCACATGACGGTATTATCTGAATACCAGTATCCCGTATGACGTCGCTTTGTACTATTATGTCTATACCAACAGGCTTTATTAGATTTCAATAGTCCTAGCTCACTGAAAATGAACAAGAGCCCACAGGTAGCCATGTCGCCGCACTCTGGCACATTTTCCCGATTTCAAACCAACCAATCTTCACTCCTTAATGATGCATGCATGATATGTAGAAACTGACCGAAAATTTCTTCGGAATCCTAATCTCAACGAGATTAATAATCGACCTCCTTGGTGGCTACCAATAAACCTGACCGACATGATATAACTGAAAATTGTTTAAAGTGGTGTTAAAGACCATAACACCCCTCCTTTTATGACGCTATCACTAGCGTACCGGTACATGTAATTTATTTCTCAGGTCTCAGGCAGCACCTGCTCTAGATAGACTGTTATACATATTGTTTTTGGATGGGTGTTTCATTGGAAAATACCCTGTCGACATTACAGCAATGAATGATTATTGTTCACATTGAACGTGATAACTACTAGGAATGCCAGACAACTCGCCCCACCTCTCGTACCAACTCGCCCCACTTTTATTTTGTCGACTCTTTTTACCTTTCAATGTTCATTTGTAAGTGTTGAATGTTTACACACTATAAGTAAATATCTGTTTGCAAACTCGCCCCACTTGTCAACTCTGCTTACACCTGAATATTGTGGAATAAATTATGTATATTTTATCCTGAACTATGTTTTGTTTGTGTAACTTTGATATTCATGAAGACATTATTTTTTAGTTGAGTGTGAACCAACATGTAAATGGATATAGCACAAAATGTACATATTTACAAGGCATATAACTGTCTATTAGTCACACTCGACAACAGGTCAGTTTACACGGCCACACTGGTTCAGTAGTCTTGTGGTTGAGATGGATCCGACGGAGTACTGTTCCCAGATGTTGTAGAGGATGGCCTGGTTTGGTGCAGGCTACCGTACGCTGGTAACGGGTGAGCTTGCCCTCTGACACCAACTTCATCGGGATCGGCAGTAGTTTGGCCTCTTTGTGGAGTAGGGGGATCAGCACGTAGAATGGTGGCTTCTCGTCGTTGGCCTTCTTGTTCATGCGTCTGTGCCACCCCTCGACGTCGTTGTTGGTCCGCGTGGGCTGGTTAAACACGCACCATGCAGCTACATGTATATGGTAGACTGAGTTGCTAATTGTTAGTTGTTAAAACAACAATTGATTAAAACTTGTTTGAGCTTTAATTATTAATTTGATTAGACGATCTAATTTACCTTATTATTTGATTAAATAACACAATTTCTATTTTTAATTATTACAATTTTAATCAATTTCTGTTAACTTAAACAAAGATCTAATTAATCATTACTTCATTTACTAACTTGCATTGTTTCTCATGTATTATTATAGTGGGGCGAGTTGTCCAATGATAGAGGGGCGACTTGTCTCGAAAGTGGGGCGAGTTGTCCTGCTTCCACTACTAGAATGATGAAATGCATGACATTGAATGCATATGAATTTTGCATGGAATATAATGTTCCCCCACGTCCACGATCTTGACGACTGACTCACAGTTCGGATGCAGGATTTATTGGAGGCTGTTGAAATTCTTGACAATAGCATTCTCATCCCAGATAGACATGCCATTCTGCTTATGATAGTTGTTTACATAAGTATCCAATGTACCCACGTTATGATGAAATTAACCTCTAATGAAGACTGACGATCCTTTCCGAAAGCAGTGTTCCGAACGATCTTGTTACTAAATTAAATATCTTGTTCCGACCTTGACAAATATCATAAAAATTTAATGATGACTGCCTTGATTCATTCATTTTATTCTGCTACATATTAAAATTAAATCAAATTCTAACATGACCTCCTTCTTTCGCTTTGTTAACAACCGATAGAATTATCCATTCGGTATAATCTCATGAATTAGCACATGCGCCGGTGAATGTGACCGACCGTCCATTGGCAGCATAAATTGTAACCCGAATAATGCCGATATAATGTGCGCAGTATTAATCGAGTTACATAAATTCGGTTGTTTCGAATCATTTCCATTCCGTCAAAATTTTGTTATTTTCGTCTGCCAGATCACGTGATTTCGATGGAACTGCTGGTCCTGAGCTTCCGGTGTCAATGTACACAACAAAAACTCCAATCGATATGTGCCGTTTTAACGTTCGATTCTCAAGTTAAAAATATCTTAACATTTTCTGTAAAAGACAGATATCAATTAAATTATTTTATTTGTATCAAAGACTTCAACGCAGAGACAAATAATTCTTTAAAATTAAATTTGTTTTCTTTCTTTATTTGCGGCTGTCAGCATCATGAAAGGAAAACGATCTGCCTTTATGTATATATTTCTTATATAAGACAGATAGTGGGGTACCGAACACCAGTATTTATTCAGCGGTTTCCTTGGCGTCTTCATAATATGGATTAGCACAGCCTACAGGCGAGCATCGCATATACGCATAGACATGTACATGTATTTACCAGTCTATGATTATGAGTCTACAGTCTCTTGAAGTTCCAAAAATAAAAAAAAATTAGAAAAACATTTTTTTCTTATTTGTTTTTTAGTTTTTGAAAATGATTTGATTGATTTGATTTTTGGTGTTTAACGTCACTTTCAACAATATTTCAGCTATATCATGGCAACCAGTTTTAGTGGTGGAGGAAGTCGGAGTACCCGGAGAGAACCACCGACCATGGGCAAGCAACTGGTAAACTTTATCACTTGCGGTTGCGAGTCGAATGCGCCCTTTTTTGTAATTTACAAAGACGGGCGCGAACCCACGCAGGTGATAGGCTTGTATGAGTTGCTAGATCCAGCGACCTAACTCATGGAGCCATCCGGGTCCCTTAGTTTTTGAAACTTCAAGTGACTGTGATGAGTCAAACGTCTATCATTTAAACAAAAGTATCCTTTTCATCCGGGGGTCGTGCACAGGGGCTTGTTACGATTTTGTGTATCCCTTGACTACTCTAAAAAATACATTTTTGTACACATGAGACACATGAGAGTAGTCGAGGGATAAAAACAAATCGTAACAAACCCCTGTGGGTCGTGTTGCTCGTATGTGTTTATGTACATGTTTTGTAAAATAAATGATGAAAGTTCATAACGTTAAATTTTGACATGATTATTTGTAAAACTGTGGTTCAAAGTCCACCGAAATGTCAATAGTAAGAAAACAAATAATAGCTTTCATAAAGAAATATATAATCATCCTTTTCACGCACAAATCAATTCATAACTCCGACAGAAAAGGCATAAAATATCGAATGTCTTACCCCCGCTGATCCACTTCTCTTGTAGTAAACAAGCAATTTTGATCGGACCAATCGGCAGTTGCAGCTACCTCACGATCCTACGACCAACCCTGGAATATGCAGCAATGGTTTGTGATCCCACCACCCAAACCCTGATACATCATACAGACATTCGAAAATGTACAAAGAAGAGCTGTCCGCTTCGTCATAAATGATTACAACAGCAGAACACATGGATACGTGACACTAAGCATGTTAACATCACTTGAGAGGCAGACTTTAGAACAACGGAGGAGGATAGGCAGACTCGTTATGATGTATAAGATCCAGCATCGACTCGTGGACATCGACCGAGACTGATACCTCAGACCTGGTGACAGCAGAACCAGAGATCAACATAGGTTCTCCAAGGAGCGGTCCAATTATGACACTGTCAGAAACTCCTTCCAAAGAACAGCACAAGAATGGAACCACCTACCAGACACTACAGTAACTTGGGGCCAGCTCCATAGAGGAGTTCAGGGCTAACCTCCAACAATAGGTTAGCCACTCCAACCAGTGTAAATAGTTTTAAGGGTTGGCAACTGAATCAATATTGTTTTTTTACAAAATAATCTTTATACTCCTACAATTGCTTGACATTGTTTTTCTTTGTTTTGAAACTATGAGCGACATGATCAACGAAATCGTGTGACGACAGCTTTAGGGGCGAAACAAGAAGGTCTAACGATTGTCCATTTTTTAAATAAATTAATCCGGTTTCATGTACGGTTTCCTTTCTATTTTTTGGGGGGATTATTTTTAAACTGGATAGCTATTTTTTATTCAAATTAAAAAGCTGTTTCCTGTACTTCACTCTGTAATGATCATTTATCAAATATTAAGTATGTATTCTATAGAAATACATCTATTTTGCTAATAGATACAACCTATGTGATACAAAATGGCCTATATATACAGGGGCGGATCCAGGATTTCAAGTTAGGGGGGCGCACTTAAAAAAAAACGTACCGAGCGGAGGGAGGCGCGAAAATTTTGGGGGTATTTCGTGTGAAAAATCACGATTTTACGCCAAAAAATCATATTTTTTCCAATTTTAGGGGGGGGGGGGCGCGCGCGCCGGGTGCGCCCCCCTTGAATCCGTCCCTGATATATTAACTTTCGTGACGTCATAGGTTAGGAATGTGGGGAAACCCCCAGTGACGTCTTTGTAAACATTGCGGATTCTCTGTCAGGAAAATCTCAACGTACTCGAGATTTATCTTACTAATTTTAAATATAAAGACATTCTTTTCACATTGCTGGGAACTGCACCGTTCAATACATAAACAATTATTCGGCAACCAACTGTAAATCGCCACCAACTTGAGAAACGCAGGGCAATGATTGTTTACTCTAAACAGTGTCAGTGACAGCGATCATCATGATATGAATGACGTGACGTAACAATACTTGTGTGACGTAAACTATAGCGATTGTCATTTTTTTAAATAAATTAATCGTTTCATGTAAAGAAGCTGTACGGATTCCTAATTTTTGTTTGTTAGTTTTAAACTGGATACTTATTTTTTATTCTAATTAATAGACTATTTCCGGTCATTCTCTCCGATTGTCCATTCTATGTTGAAACTTAAAAACCACTTCCGGTTGGTATTATTAGTATATTGATTCATCTCCTTACACACATGTTGCTGTTTAGCTCGCATCTTGCGATGCTCGCTATTACAATTACTTATAATCAACCGCATCTACGACTATGATATGCTGACGTTGTCACAGTAATAGCGTAAACACCGGAAGTCGCCTGCCTATTTGTTCAGACGTCAAGACACGAAAAAGACGGAACGTGGTCGGAATTGACATGATTCGAAACAACCGAATTGTGTCCGACATTTTCCGTGATCGTAAATATAAATTACCGTCTTCCAATCAAAGTATACTACCGTATTTGTACTCTGAAGACATATCAGAATGGAAATAAATCATGGAAGCCAGAATGTTTTTTGAGTTTTAACATGGATTGGCGGATATTAGTAAATTTTATCCCTCGCTTCAGGCTCGGGATAAAATACTAATATCCGCCAATCCATGTTAAAACTCTCAGCACATTCTGGCTTCCATGATTTATTTCTTACTTTAGGATCTTCTGTGGACGCTGGCCATGGTCTCTCAACCACTATGTCCGCATTTACTTAATTTCTTAAACAAATAACTTTGAGTCCTTGAGTGACAGATGAAAAAAAAGTTTGAAGATACAAAATGAGTAATTAAAAACTACGAAATGGACTGGAATTTAGATTCGCATCGGAAATACATTTTATCTAAAAAAAAGAAATATAAGCGAGTGAGCGAGCTCTTCACTTGAAAAATTTGACATGAAATAGATCTATTCTTCGATGGCCGTTTTCAGTGTGAGATGACCCGTTGAAGATCGGCGCACAAGACCTCATCTCCCATCGTTTGTCGGCCAATCAGATCGCGGCGTTATCCAATTTACAAAAGTAGTTCCAGTGTTTTGTTGACGTTGGTAACCATGACCGATAGCTCGCGTACAATGTACGTCGCCTGCACTATCGAGTGTGCTAAGTTTTTGACCGTGAGATGGAACTTTACATAATTTTGCAACTAAAATAAATAAAATCATATCTGTAGCTTTTGTCGTCTGCATTGCACTGTACTTGTCATGGCGTCAGGAACGTCGCCTTTCAAAATTGGCTCATTTATGTGGACTGTAAAAGAGAAAGATTCAGAATTGTGGACTACCAGAAACCACACAATCTGTTTGCTGGTCATTTTGTTATCCAGTCCTTTCACATTGAGAAAGTACAAACAGCTTTCTTGAAAGCATGAGCTATACCAGGGTCAAGCTGTATTCACAGACCATGATGACTTTTACCCTGAGAACTCCCGTCAGATGTTGATCGAGCTTGGCAACATTGATCTGCCAGGTGCAGAAAATTTAGAACAAGAAATTGTTGGAAATTTATTAAAAGGTACTCTTCCAATCTGAGCAGCATTTCCAATGCATTTGTTTTGTACAGGGGGTCACCAGTAACAGACCAAAAATATATTTTGAAAACATTGTACCTAAAGAAAAAAATAACCTCATAAATATCATGATATCTAAACAAATTAGGCGCTGTTTGTAGAGATACAATTTCAAATTCACGCAAACTATTTTTTTCTCAGAAATGTTGTAGTCGAGGGGTTAAAAAAAACCCACCTTCCAGACATGATGGAAAGCACTTTTTTCCTTTTTATTATAATTGAGACACAGGGACTTGCTCCCGGTCAATAAAAAGATCGACTATCCACTAGACGTATATATGTGGATAATCGATCTTTTTATTGACCGGGAGCTCGAGCAAGTCCCTGTGATTGAGATAATCTACATGTTAATAATAGAAATTAATAAAAGGTCGTTGGCCACTGGTCCTCCGACGCCAAGGTTATATGGTAAGGTTAAATTTTGAACTCTCTCCCAGCTGCCGTTTTATTTAAGTAAAACGGCAGCTGGACCTAGAAACAAAAGTTAGTAGAACGAGAGAGTTGTAACACTAAATGTTGTAAAATATGAATTAATGGCTCAAATATGTACTTCCAGACAAAGATCCATACCATAATCGCGAGAGGGACCAAATGAGGAAAAGGGTCCGGAATTCGAGTGTCTGTGCACTACATGAGTCTTAGACCCGCTGACATGCTTAAGGATGATGATAAGTTTTATATCCAGGTAACAATTCATATAATAAAACTGGGATATGGTTTAAAAAACAAAGCGGGGATAAACAAAATCTCTGGAAACATGCCCAAGATGATTAAGGAAGCAGGCATAACCAGTGACAAACGTCTTACTAATACAAGTGCGAGGAAACAATTACCTACCAAACTAGCTGATCATAATATTCCAGATCGTCAGATCGTACAAATCTCAGGGCATAAGAACATCACGGCTGCATTAATCATTATGCGCAGATGTCAAGGAAGCGCCAAAATGAAATTTCTGACAAAATAATTCCGCAAAAAGCTTATGCACCTCAAAGTCAAACACAGAATTCAGTACATAATCCAGTACTTGCAACATCTCAACATCCAGGACTGTTCCAGCTTCTTTCTCCTTTTTGAGCAACTGTACAATAAACGGTGCCACAACAATAACAATGTCGTCTGACGGACAAACCGCTACTAAAATCCAAAAATCCGACGAGGTTGTAATGTCTCAAATTCAGAACTAAATACATTTGTAATTGTGAATGTAACCATGCGATGTATATTTGCACATTTCCATTGTTTACCCTCGTTACGTTTACGACTTACGTACTCTGACACAGTCTGGTGACACTGTTTGATTGTATACGTATTCACCGATAGTGTGAAAGTTCACTCGATTATTCGTTACTAGTATATGGAAGACGGCACTGGTCACAGGGCGACTAACAATTAAACCATTTAACCAAGGATTTATATCCTACTATATAAATCCTTGATTTAACATACAATTTACGAACTTGTATTAAATTTATGAAAGAATATATAGCGTCTGCTACATGTACATGTATGTTAAATAACCTGGCAATTATTAATAAAAAATATATTACAATCCACGCATAAATTTTCCCGGGTTCGCTCCTTTAGTTTAATTTCGTGCCACACATGGCAATCTGTAGTGGTGTAAGTGTAATGACTTTTACAAGAAAAGTCGTCAGTCACAGTCATACGCCATGATGAACATGATGTAACAATGAATGAAACAAATTAATAACGTTTATAATTTTTCATAGAATAACTATAATGGTGACACTTGGTTAATTGTAATGGTATGGTTGTGTCACGGATGACCATGGGTATATTCCGCTTATCGTAATTACAATCCGGTCCTTCCCTCATTCATGACTTTTCACCTTGTTTGTAATCAGAGAAATACGATGGTGCCACTAGTGGAGCAGGTGGTCTATCTTTAGTTTTCTGTGTAGTGTTTGTTGTTAATTGTTTGTCTTTTCTTTCTTTTGGACATTGTATTGTTGTCTTTTCTTTCTTTTGGACATTGTATTGTTGTCTTTTCTTTCTTTTGGACATTGTATTGTTGTCTTTTCTGTCTTTTGGACATTGTATTGTTGTCTTTTCTTTCTTTTGGACATTGTATTGTTGTTTTTTTCTTTCTTTTGGACATTGTATTGTTGTTTTTTCTGTCTTTTGGACATTGTATTGTTGTTTTTTCTTTCTTTTGGACATTGTATTGTTGTCTTTTCTTTCTTTTGGACATTGCATTGTTGTTTTTTCTTTCTTTTGGACATTGTATTGTTGTCTTTTCTTTCTTTTGGACATTGCATTGTTGTTTTTTCTTTATTTTGGACATGTATTGTTGTCTTTTCTTTCTTTTGGACATTGTATTGTTGTCTTTTCTTTCATTTGGACATTGTATTGTTGTTTTTTCTTTCTTTTGGACATTGTATTGTTGTTTTTTCTTTCTTTTGGACATTGTTTTGTTGTTTTTTCTGTCTTTTGGACATTGTATTGTTGTCTTTTCTTTCTTTTGGACATTGCATTGTTGTCTTTTCTTTCCTTTGGACATTGTATTGTTGTCTTTTCTTTCTTTTGGACATTGTATTGTTGTCTTTTCTTTCTTTTGGACATTGTATTGTTGTCTTTCAATTTACCAGGAAATTATAAATACAGTCCACATAAAAACAATGCCCCCCGGCTATTATAAATACAGTCCACATAAAAACAATGTCCCCAGAGGAATTATAAATAGTCCACATAAAAACAATGTCCTCAGGGGAATAATAAATACAATCCACATAAAAACAATGTTCCCAGGGGAATTATAAATACAATTCACATAAAAACAATATCCCCAGGAGAATTATAAATACAGTCCACATTAAAACAATGTCCCCAGGGGAATTATAAATACAGTCCACATAAAAACAATGTCCCAGGAGAATCATACAGTCCACATAAAAACAATGTCCCCGGTGGAATTATAAATACAGTCCACATATAAAACAATATCCCCGGTGGAATTATAAATACAGTCCACATAAAAAGAATGTCCCCAGGGGTATTATAAACAGTCCACACAAAATACAATGTCAATGCAACATAATTTTAGAAAATTGGAAAACGAAGTAACAGAAAATCAGACAGCACACATTTGCACCAACAAAACAGGTGTGAGAACCAGCATAGTGATCATAAAACCTTCCCAGTATAATTTTTGTACACACACTGAAAAATTTACTAATATAAAAATTATCACTGAAGCTAAGAGGACACATATATCTTAGATTCAATAATATTGAGGAAATCTTCATCTCAAACTTTTTTGCGTTGGGGCTTTTCTACTGCTATCTCTTAAACCAGTGTTCCGAGTGTTTGTAAGGTACAGATGATTCAGAAAAGTCAGCATAACCTGCTTTATGTATGACACCTCCTATGTATAAGATGTTACTCAACAATCATGGAAGCCGTGACATCACAATACTTTATGACCCTGCTATTGCATTGTCTATGTTTATGTTGTCACTCATTTTTGTGGTAGCTTGTGGTCTTTTTGAATGGAAGTGAATCTATACGTTTTTTTTTTTTTTATTGTTATGTTAGTTTATATTTGTATTGTCATTGGGGGTCCAGGGGCCCGGGTGGCTCAATGAGTTAGGTCGCTGGATCTAACAACTCATACAAGCCTATCACCAATACGGCGTGGGTTCGAGCCCGGCTTTGTAAATTACAAAAAAGGGTGCACTCGACTCGCAACCGCAAGTGATAAAGTTTACCAGTTGCTTGCCCATGGTCGGTGGTTCTCTCCGGGTACTCCGGCTTCCTCCACCACTAAAACTGGTCGCCATGATATAGCTGAAATATTGTTGAAAGTGGCATTAAACACCAAAAATCAATCAATCAATCAATCATTGGGGGTCCAATTATTAGAGGGAGGTTAGGATCCCATTAATTAGGTTAACCCTGCCTCATTTGTGTTCCTGTCCCAAGCCAGGAGTTGGATTTCTAACACCATATGTTCATTTGTTTGTGTTCAGTTGTTTGAGGTAAGAGGTGGTGGTTTGTTCAGTTGTTTGAGGTAAGAGGTGGTGGTTTGTTTAGTTGTTTGAGGTAAGAGGTGGTGGTTTGTTTAGTTGTTTGAGGTAAGAGGTGGTGGTTTGTTCAGTTGTTTGAGGTAAGAGGTGGTGGTTTGTTCAGTTATTTGAGGTAAGAGGTGGTGGTTTGTTTAGTTGTTTGAGGTAAGAGGTGGTGGTTTGT